>CM055281.1:20849710-20884095 GCA_029237695.1 Conchocele bisecta | reverse complement strand
TATCGCCTCGGGTGAACATACCTCCAGACGGGCAATATTACACCATATAGCCTGTGTAGAATCACAATAACTTATAATGTTGTTACCAGTCGTTGTGAGACGACAATGAGTGATGACAACATATACTTTTGATAGTATGCAAAATAGCGAAATTTATTTCTATTTATTCATACCCAACATAGGTGAGTATTCAGCACGAAAGTTATTAGCCGATATTGATTGACAAGGTTTATGATCACGTGGTACTAACAATTGCAACAAGTACCGATTCAAAGTACGTATCATTTTAATAGTGTCCTTATTACGTAACGGATTTTGATGAAATATGGCGCATCAAACGCGTCTTGCTAAGCTGCATTTGGTGGTCTCTGTATTTTTGCCCAAACTTCTGTCGTTTTTGTGAAGAATCGATTTCCGTGTCTCCAACACGGTAATCGATTCTTTGGAAAAACGACATAAGTCTGTACCAAACACCCTGGACCACCAAATGCATCTCATGAAGACGCGCTTGCTGCGCCATATTTCATCACAATCCGTTGCATATTAAGGAAAATATCAAATAATACTTACTTTGGAGTGGGCGACGTTGTTGTTGTTATAACCACGTGATCATGCACATTGTATATGTTCTGTAAATGACGTTGGAATTTCACACCAAAGACTATTCCGCATTTGCTCTGAAATTTTCTTCAACGTTTTGCTGAAATTTATAATGTTAATTGAAAACATCGTAAATTTTGCAAAATATTTTGCTTCAGATATCGCACATGTTCTTAGATACAAACTCAAGCGCATTTCTTCCCATAACTTGTGAACAGGGTCTTTGCCTTCTGATTTTGAGGAAAATATGCGCGATGGTAACACTAAAACATCACTAAATTATTATGGTCATAGCAAATTTCAATATTGATTGAACAATTAAATAAGAATGGTTCATATAATAATGAAGTAAGGAACAAAATGATTGTTACCTCAATTGTGAAAAACACCTATCATATTTCCGATTGTGAAGCCACTGAAGATCGGCCCATGTTATATAGGAGGAGAAAGGCGCTGACATCACATGGCCTTTCACTCATTTACTTACATTTGCAGCTATCCTGGGGCGGTGCTTCTCCAATGCTGATGGACAAGACAAAGTTCCCCAGGTTCTACAGCATGACTCCCGGGGACAAGCGCTTTAACGTGGCGAGGCTGGCCCTACTGAGACACTTCAACTGGAAGAAGGTCGCCTTGATCAACGTCGCCATGGACTACTTCTTGACGGTAGGTTGAAGATCATTGTTATGTCCTTTGAAGGTACATGCCCACCCACTAGGCACACAATGTTCTTTATAGGAATTAAATAAGTGTATAATTGTGTCTCTATTCCACCAGTTCTAAAAATTACGAGTGCCCGCTATACAGATAATCATTTAGTAATGTGTATTTTACTGATAGTGACGCGCGGTGGTATCAGGCTATTTTCATATGTAAATAAGGCATGGTCTCTTTTTATTATTTATACTGATTAAATGCGTCACGTGAAAACATAATATTTTCGACAGATTATAAAGTGTGATCATTGCACAACAAAAAATAAGCACAGAAAATATATAGTAATGTCCGTTAACATTTTAAGGGAACACGGTTGTCGCCCCTGGTGTCAGTGTGGAAATTTATGTCTGATATGAAATGTATAATAATGTCAATCAATACGTGGGGTAATGCTGAATGAATGTTTATATTGCCACAAAAATATCTAAGATGATGTCTCTGATACAGAGAATAGTTTGTGTCTACTGCGTGGGCATGTACATTTAACCCTTTCTTCCCAAAGTAATTAACAGGAATAGATTTATATCTGTTTATTTCCGGACCAATCCAATCGTCACAAAATGATTATCTGACTAGTAAGCGAAGGTCCATATACTTGAAAAGACGGTCACATTCAACTGGTCGTACAAACTAACGAGACCTATTTAGATTGTTTCTATGTAGCATTAGAAACAATATTCTGCTGGTGTACTCGCGCGCAATTGTTGCGGTCACTATGAAATGCAAGATGGCGGCCAAGATGGCGGCCAATTTTCTAAATAAATAAGACGTTCAACTTTTACGCGTATTTCAGTCAATAATATGCAATTTTATGGATCTGTTTTAATGGTAAAGTGTGAACATGTAAACTACACACGTTTAATGTTGTTCACTGTATACAGAAATCAATATGGCTTCCAAAATGGCCGCCAGTTGTAAAAAACATATTTTAAAATTAAGCTGTTTCAAAGACATTGGGTGAAATATCACGTGTATTGCCATGCATATTGTTACATACACCCTGCTAAGCCATGGTAATGTGATAGTATGTCATTGACTAGTCTGTCAGTGCAATCACATGTGCATACCTTACACAGGGTTAGCGTCAACTGTGCCCATAGTCATACAAAACAATACAAAACAATATTTAGGTACCCAGAATCAATCTATCGTGGGACACTGCTACTGCTACTGGTGTGATGAAATTGGGATTTCTACAGTTACTTCCCTTTGGTGTGTTTATGTTGGCTGGTGATAAGCTCACTGACACATGTATGGATAATGAAACCCCAGATGCAGAAACCGATTGCCCACACACAAGATCAAGAACACCTTCCGGAATGCAGGACATGTCAATCAAGTGGAGAATCGGCAGAAACTTAGTGAAGCCAGAACTGCATACAAAGGTTATTTCCATTGGTCAGGACATCGTGCATGCTGCAAGTAATGGTCGGATACAAACCGTGAAACATGTCATCTTAGCAAAAGCGATACAACAGAAAACAGGAAGTTTGGCAATGGTTACGTTGCTGAACAAACATCAACACTGCATAAACAAATCTTAGCTGCAGGAAATTGACACTGCAAATGCTGAATTGATTTTACTCAGAAATCAGCTTGGATTCCACTCACCACAGGGCATGAGCCCCAATGTGCCTTGCCTGTTTGGATGGGACAATAATGACTACAAAACCGAGGACATTTCACCGGATCTCTACAGGTGCATGATACTACCGGGTACATGGCACAACCAAGACTACCTGTAATAGACAATGACCTGGATTCAGAGAGCTGTGATAGAGTATGTTATCCAAGAACAAGGCAGAGAACCATCAAAGTTCCAGATGATAAGATTCACACATGTATTGTGGGCAAGCGCACCGATCCCCCGCGACATGAGGATGCATCGATACTGTTGACGCGTATAGACCAGGAACTAGTTCAACATGAGAATGACACGGACTTGGCATGGAGAATGACACGAATGGGGGAGAACTATGTAGACAATGTACAGCCATCGGATCAACAGGTTCCTGGATGGAAGGGGTTTAATTGCAATATACAACGTTCGGTATCGCCCACTGTTCCAAATGTATTGCCTCACAATATTGGATACTGTCAAACAATCCACAAGCCTCCGGATCACAATGTAATATATACGTTTCTGACCAGGTCCGTCGAGATGGTAGATGAAGTAATGGATGATGATCATGGCAAAGGTACTTGCTCTGTCCAAGTGGTTGTGAATATGGGAATCTGGACAAAGTCAATGGAAGTAATTCTTGCGAAGCAGGTATTTGATCCAAATATGAATCGTATAGTATTGCACCAGGGACCGTTTCACACAGCAATGCGCTTCATGGCGTGTACTGGATACATGTTTGGCAAGGCCGGATTGCGGGACATATTCATAGAAGCAGGAATATTGGCAGAAGGTTCAGTTGACAGAGTTATATCTGGTGAGCACTGGGAGCGTGGGTTCTATGCCCAATCGTTAGCTGCTGAAGCATTGGAGCGTTTACGGTTCAAAACATTTGCTCAACAGTTAGACAGTGATGAGCCACTGGTAGCACTCAATGCTGAAGTCGACGAACTACGCCAGAACATATCAGCTGAGAACCTGAGAAAACTAACACATTCTGCGAACTTCGCAACTGTCACATCAATGTATAAGGACTTCGTTTCATCACTCGGTCCAAATGGCAGATTTTGGATAACATACCTCGAGATCATTGGAATCCTGTTGCGACATGTCCGCGCCTCCCGTACTGGTGACTGGTGCCTGAACATCAACACTGAACTGGAAATGCTTCCATGGTTTATTGCCTGTGGACGAACGGTGTACGGCAGATATAAGCAAGTGTATTTGATGAATATGCTGAAACTACAAGATACACACAATGATGCGTACGACCAACTTGTGAGTAGAAACCTATTTACAAGACAGAAATCAGAAACAAACCCATTCGGCAGAGTACCAGCTGACCAAGAAACAGAGATGGGCGTGAACAGGGACTCTAAGTCACCAGGTGGTATTGCTGACATCAGTATGAAACCTGCTGCAACACTCAAATTGGAGATTTTGTCGACTCAACGTGCCGAGTTCATGAAGCGGTGTAAAATCATCACTGGCGAAGATACTAGTCAAGTTAACGATTTCAAAGCTGACGACGCTGGTAGGGCTCGTATAAAAGATGACGAGTACAAAGTACAGCAAGTTATGGAGACGATTGAAAAATGGACCAATCCGTTTTCAGACACAGGACCATTGTGTCATGTAACATCAGGCCGACAGGCCCCCGAAGAGGTGTCTATAGACTTATTGACTGCACATGAGAAGGGGAAAGACGAACTGGTGAATTTTTCCAAAGAACGACTTCAGCCGCAATGTGATAGTACACCCACTGATGAAACAGAGAATATCCAATCTCAAATGCAAAGTTCAGCAGGAAGTGAAGTCCGTTTCTATGCCCCGTGGCCAAAGTTAAAACTGAAAACATTTGACACTATGACGAAGGGTAAGGTAAACGATGCACATTAAGAGATGATAAAACGCGATTACGAGGCACTCGCGATATGTTCCACAAGATGATTGTTCTGTCAATGGAAAGGGATCTAGAGATTGACAAAGTGTTAGAACTTCCATTAGAACCATTTCCATATTCTCTTGCTACGGCAGATGGTGAGTTGGTGAAAACATCAAAGAGTGTGCTTATGCACGAGTTGGAGAATACAGTGGAAGCGACAGAACCACCGATGATTGGTCAACAAACCATCCTTATAGATGCAATGGTACAGCTGCAATGTCTAAAACTGTCGCCCGAAACAACATTTGGAGACTTTGGCGGAAACAGTGCTGAAAGCTATCACCAGGATCGACCAAATGTCAAATTCAGCCACTATTCACTGGATCGTTGACACCTATCCAACCATGTCAATAAAGAGCTCTGAGCGTGATTCACGCATGCGATGTCTCGATGGTTCATTTGCCACAACAATTAGTAGGCCGGACAGAAGGTGGATAAACTGTTTAAGAAAGCACTTAGAGACGGTAACTTTAAAGACTCCCTATCCGAATTCTTCATCAGAGAATGGCAAGATGACAAATACACACAGCTTCTGGGGAGAAATATACTATATGCCACGGCAAAAGACAAGTGCTACAAGTCCATCGTACATTCACACCAGATGGAATGTGAAGCTGTTCCGGAGTTGGAATATAAGATGGAAGAAGCCGATCAACGGTTAATATTCCATGCAGAATACGCAGCACGTCAATCGCCACAACCAGATACAATCGTCATCAAGTCCCCAGATACACATGTGATAGTGTTAGCTTCTGCCGCCTGTGGACTAGGGTGGATCAAAGCGTAATGTCTCTTTCTCACTGGGTCTGGTTCTAAAACACGATATGTCGATGTCTCAGCGATAGGTGAGTCCCTTGGAGAGGCTGTATGTGAGGCGCCTATAGGCGCACATCCGTTCACGGGATGTGACAGCACAAGTGCGTTCAAGGGGCGAGGACAATCTGGTGTTATCTGGCTGTTGCAAAATGACTCCAAGTTTTGCAAGGCAATGACCATGTTAGGAAAGGAAGTTCAACCATCAGTTGAGCTGTTTGAGAGTTGTGAAGAAGCAACATGTATATTCTACAGTTACAATGCGAGAGGAAAGAAGCTCAATCCCGTTCCAACATTGAGAGTTAACGATTATCACACTCTACTATTCCTATCCGGTACATCAGACCCGGAGAGTTGCCTCCTTGTCAAGATGTGCTGCGGAAAAAGATCCGTCGATCAAACTATCAAGCGTATCTCTCCAGACATTGTTTGGACCAAGCTCAAGCACCACCACCCCCTATTGGTCATGGTTGGACTGTACAAGGAGATCACCTGACAATAGACTGGATGGACGTATCTCATGCTCCTTCTGAAATACTAGCAATGACATCTTGTAAATGCAAGACAGATTGTAAATCGAAGAGATGCAAGTGCGGGAAAAATAACCTCAAATGCACAAGCCTGTGCAAGTGCAATTCAAACTGTCAAAATCGAACCATAGTTGTACGTTCTGGAGGTTTATTGCCGTCAACCTCTCGGGAGTCAGACGATATGCCACTAGATTCTGAAGTCCTTGATACACGTACACAGGAAGCTCTTATCGAAGGCAACGACTACAGTTCAGATAAATATTATTAAAGGGACTAGAACTGTTTATATGTCGTGTTAATGTTAACTGTTATGATTCAAAATTATCAATCAGCATAGTGTTTGCGTATATTCTTTAGCTCCAGAACGGATGTCTATACAATTTGAAGAATGAAATTCGACGCGGTCAGAACAGTGATCAGTACTATAATTGTAGTTACTCATATATTCAGGTATAACGCATGGCGGCCATCTTTGAAGCATAATCTACGCAAAGAGAAGTATAAGATAACATTTTCTTTATTCTGCAGACATGTATGAGAGCTGCATTGTATCAACCTTATTCCATAAGACGAAAATATACGTACGTGTGACATGATAACATCACTTTTTCTTCAAAAATATGAAATATTTTATATAAATGGCGGCCATCTTGGATTTATACAGTTGTGAAAATTATTCAACTACACTCCAAATATATTCTAAAGATGTCCTGCATCCAATACATTGGTTTAACCTCGTAAATCACCAAATATATCAAATTATAGCTCTCATATAGTGAACTGTATTTTTGGCGGCCATCTTGGACGCCATCTTGAATTTGAGAGTCACCTCAACAAATGAAAAAGAGTACACATCTGAATTATTATAGCAGAATGTATTTCCTAGCGAAATATCACAATGATTTTAGTTTGTACGACCAGTTGAATGTTACCACTAAATAACCCCCTAATTTGGTATTGGCCCCTCGCTTATAGTCCATTTAAGAAAATTACTTTCAAAAAGTGCAGATCGTGATGAGACGGCTCGTTATGAGCCGGCTCGTCTGAATCTGCACTAATTTGAAAATACAACGATATCCTCTGTAAGTTATGTACATATTTAAATTATCTAATCGTTCTAAAATGTGTGTCCAGCTTCTGTAGCCGATTTCACCAACATGGCAAAGTATATATATCTAGCAAAGTATATATTCAGGGACAAATTTTTAATTTTAGGATAAATTTATTAATTTTTATTATACTGAATTTATTACATTATTTTGGCTGTGATAATGTAATAAATTCAGTATATTAATACTGCATACTTTTAATCATCAAATATATGCAGTCGTTAGTTCTGTATGAAATAATGCATTTCAGGAAAAATAAATGATTACTCCCTCAAAGTATACTTTTCTAGAAAAGTATACTTTGTAATGTTGGTGAAATAGGCTACTAGTGTTCATACAGTTCATACACTGCATACAGTCGATCGAGACCAAATATGAGCAATGCTCATATAAACATCTGGGGTCGTCACTAAATGTTCGTAAGTGCAAATTTATGACAGCCTGTAAATTTATACTTTCAATTTGATTGGATGCATCCCCGAGTCATGAATATGCAAATTAGGCATTAAAATAATACAAAAATAATATATGTTTATTTTCACACATCGCTTTTAAAAATATCCATAAGCGCGTACTTTTCATAGCATTTTACTGTCTTCAACTGATTCATTGATAAACATATATAATGTACTGTTATGCAAATACAGTGTAACCTCTCTACAACAGTCACACATGAGAAGACGCAAAACTGGCTGTTGTAGAGAGGTGGCTGTTGTAGGGAGGTTAATGCTGAATTATATTTTGTCGTCTGATGTTTATTTATTTTCTTCGATAATTCTCACCAAAAACATGCTTTGGCAACATTTTAGAATCATTTCCAATGGAAATGATTCTAAAATGCTGTCAAAACACGCTTTTATTAAGAAAGAAGGCGAAGCAACAGCAGACGACACTTTTCGTGCTCAGCAGTCTAAGGGTTAGATATAGAGGAAATCATACATTTGGGATATAAGACAGCGGCTGTTACAGAGAGGGTGTTGTTGTAGAGAGGTGGCCGTTCGGGGAGGTTCGACTGTAAGTTACTGCGTCGCATTATACTTAAATATAAAGTATCATGATAGGAGATTAAGTTACGTATTTCCAGAGTCATAAATGTGAATATGTATTTATATAATGATACATTAAATACGATTGTGATTGGATTGTGTATATTCCCGAGTCATGCAATATATTTTAGAATAATTTGCATATGATTTGTGCGATGTAATAGTAATACACACAGCTGCGTTGACGTTATTTACACTTTCCGGCACACAAGTTTTGATGGTTGCTCCCAATGTCAAAATGACTGCTGAGTACAAAAATACATTTCGTAAAAACACAAACCTAGCATATTTTTCACAATTTGAGGGTTTCCTAATTTTTAACTTATTGTTTTTCGAAAAAATCAGACTGAAATACATGTATACATGTATTCATTATCATATTGTCATACGATTGCCATAGGGATTACAATTATGTCTGTCGAATGGCTATTCCAGAACGTTTTAGTATGTGAAACGTTTATTATTTCGATCCACATGTTTCATTGTTGTCTATGTATGTCGCATATTAAAGTAAGGATAATATGAATTGAATATATTGTGATTAATAATAGAGGAAATTGTGTCACAAATTGACGAGTTCGTTGGATAGGTCGGCAGATGGATCTGATGGCTAAGACTAGTGAACACAGTTGGATTAGGTGTAGCATGTATGTTATGGTTAAAACACGTCGTCAAGTAAAATATTATTACTATTTTACACACAAGTACAAGTGAACCCCTCAACACTTCAACACAAACACATGTCAAATAACCACCCTGCTTATGAGTGTATCATTTCATAACACAATTCCAAAGTGTCTCATTACCCCACATAATGTTACAAGTGTCAACTACCCCACAACTGTTCACAAGTGTCTAATTCCCACACATGATCATAAGTGTCTAATTCCCCACATAAGTGTATTTAGTCCCACACCAGTTCACAAGTGTCTAATGCCTCACATAAGTTCATAAGTGTATAATTCCCCACATACATGTCTAATTCCCATATCAATTCATAAGTGTCTAATTCCCTCACACAAGTGCACACATTTCACACAGTTCATACGTGTCTAATTCCTCAGATAAGTGTATTAAGTCCCACACCAGTTCATAAGTGTCTAATTCCTCACATAAGTTCATATGTGTCTAATTCCCCACATACATGTCTAATTTCCCATACCAATTCATAAGTGTCTAGTTCCCAACACAAGTGCACAAATCCCACACAGTTCATAAGTGTCTAATTCCCCACATAAGTGTCTAAATCCACACACAGGATCATACGTGTTACATTAGCAACTGCATTAACTTCTCTCTAGATTCCATTGTCAGTGAGTGTGAATATTCAGGACGATAGTACTCAATAATACACCCGGCCACCTCAGGACAAGTAATGGTCCACACAGGACAAGTCACGGCCCACACAGGACACGTAATGTTCCACACAGGTCAAGTATTGGTTCGCCCAGGACAAGTAATGGTCCACACAGGACAAGTAACGGTCCACACAGGACAATGTTCCACACGGAGGTCAAATATTGTTCACATAGGACAAGTAATGTTCCACACAGGCCATTCACAGTTCACACAGGACACGTAATGGTCCACACAGGCCATTCACAGTCCACACAGGACACGTAATGTTCCACACAGGTAGTGTAACGTCCCGGCCTCAGAGTATAGTCCCCCACTCATGGAAACGTAATAATGTAAAGTTCTTACATATTAGCCCAGGAACAAACGGTCTCAACAATGCACATGCAGGCTCGCTTCCTCGCCTCGCTGCTCTCACATGCCCGTAGCACGGCCACACCCAAAAACCACCTGTACAATACAAAACTATCTTCTAGCAAAAATTCCAGAATTACAATTTATGTCCACTAACACATTTACCATATGTACTAGACCTGTCGCATTGCTTGGAGTGGTGGAAAATAACAACACAATGTTTGTGTGTAATGGTCATTTATTATAAATGACGGGTTACTGAAAGCATGACACTAAGGTATCAACATGCTTGTGTCCACCACGAAGGTGGGGAAGGAATAAAGGCTGGGTGGGATGGTGGGTATTTTTAACACACGTGTCCCGCCTGATGTACATAACTGAACTGAATGACCGGACGAACAGTGATTGCTAACAATGTATGGGTGTTCCAAAATGAGTTCGTACATAAATAGTCTTGCCTTCGCGCAAGCTGTATTTTATGTCCACTAACACATTTACCATATGTACTAGACCTGTCGCATTGCTTGGAGTGGTGGAAAATAACAACACAATGTTTGTGTGTAATGGTCATTTATTATAAATGACGGGTTACTGAAAGCATGACACTAAGGTATCAACATGCTTGTGTCCACCACGAAGGTGGGGAAGGAATAAAGGCCACACGTTGTCCCGCATTAGCGGGACAACCCCCCACCCAATGCGAGAGGTCTTGTGTCATAGTGTTATGCCCATGTTACGCAGTACACAGCCGCAGCCATAAAGCTGAACGACATCTAATTTTTGCGGACGTTGAAATATCACTCGCTAGCAGATGTAACACCAATTATATGTGAATGCGTGTATACTACAGCGCAGCCACAACTATGTGCACTTATTAGAACAAACATGGTACAGTATCAATTACAGCACAGCCATAAAGCTGTACACTTATTAGAACAGACATGGTACAGTATCAATTACAGCGCAGCCATAAAGCTGTACACTTATTAGAACAAACATGGTACGTATCAATTACAGCGCAGCCATAAAGCGTTACACATATTAGAACAAACATGGGTACAGTATCAATTACAGAGCAGCCATAAAGCTGCACACTTATCAGATACAATGCCCAAACGAAATCACAGGTCAGACATAATCTGAGCCCCGGAATGTTAGCATACGTTCCTTCAGTTCTGGGTGAATGATAGCACAAAATTGTAGTAAAGCTGTCAATCGTTCAACGTGATGCCAATTAAAATTGCGACATCCGTATATACGAATGTAATGCACTGGACTTCCAGCGGCCCATTTTCTGAATTACGAGTTCCGGTATACCTGCGGCGGCCGCGGACGTAGCCGCTCCTATGCGAAAACTATGGCTTTTGTATAAAGACGGGTCATACCCAATGAACGATATTGCATCACGTAAACTTTTCGCGACATATGAAGTTGTCACTGGCACTTTATCCTGGAATTGGAAAAGCGTGCCCGTCGTGTGTGTAGCCATGGTTAGATACTGCTTTAAGCAATGAACGGGACAATGGCCAGTTCTGAACCTGATCGCAAGCATAACGTGACCGGATCTGACGTTGTTTTGTGCTTGTAATGTCTAAGAATAATCTGCATCGCAACTGGGGTTACACACGAATTATTTGGCAAAAAGGTGACATCGGCAAATTGTACGACCTTGTACTTTTGATCTTTATTTCTGCATGCAATTTCGCCCATACGCAGAAAGGCATGAAACGCGAGAACAAATATTGCTTGACATAACCGCCTATGAAATTGAGACACAACGGTGTGACGTAGTGCTTGTACTAGTCTACTGAGAATTGTTTTAGTGATCGGTAAACGTTTGTCGGTGCTGGCCTTCAAATTATGAGCACCTTTTTTTTTTGCAATTTTTTAATGTAAAAAGAAGCCGTCGGATCAGATACCTGTATAAGCTTATGAATGAATGAGATGGCCGATGTGTGAAGATATAGTCGACGGACTATGTCCCTGCTCGAACATGTGGGCGATATAATTTGCTACCATGCTTTCCGAGGATGGAAATACATTGGAAGACATACACGTCAATCGAACGAATGTTACATACGCTTGCAATGATCTAATATACGATGTCCACGTTGACGATGAAAGCGACGCCTTGAATAACTTAGCCTTTACACATGTTAGATTAGCAATATGCTGTCTGGTAACGGGATAGGGTGCTTGTCCAGCCAAGGTGCAATTCGTCTGGCTTCCTGAAATTGGAATCGAGACAATTATTGCACGTCAGACACGCTACCACTAGACGTCTTACCAGTGACATTAACACCTTATGTTTTTAAGATAGTTTATTTACGATATCAACCACGGCTGAATTGTCAGACAAGAACATTATCTTATGATTGGCTAATTTATTACCCCACAGCTCCACCGCGATAACGATTGGTAGTAACTCCTTAATTGTTATAGATTCATTTCTAAGAGAATCCGGGCATAACCCGGCAATCCACTGTGAACCCAAAATAGCGGCAAATCCACCATGAACGCCCGCTGCGTCGGTATATAACTTTAGCGTGTTTCACGAAAAGAACGATTATTTCTATTACTATTCTCAGAAAAGCGATAATTTATACCTTTCGTAACGCATTGCTTCGCATTGGGCATGTATTTCCACGTAACTTGACCGTGATTCAACAACGTACGAAATGTCTCGTCGTAGTACCGGAAGGCATGCGGACCATGCTCACGAGCGATTGATCGAATCCGATTTTCATAATTCAACAGATCTAGATTTGACTCTGGAAATTTCTGAAGATACACATATGAAAATATTCTAGCGGCAACGCTTCTGCAACATCTAATACACCAGCGCAGGAATTTGACAGCTGTGACCTCGCACTCTGTGTGCTATTAATAGCTGTACCTTCGGTGTGTTGCTTTCCAGCCAACACGGAGTTAAGGATTGTTAACACATCGCTGTTGGGTTGGTCCATTCCCAATTCCGTTGGTGACATCAATGGGGACACCGGGTCAGATGTACTTATGAGATCATGTACATTACTGGGGCCTGGCGTGGGCGTAGCCAGATCATTTGGGGGCAAAACCACTCCACTAGACTGTATTTGGGTAGTACATATAGGATCTGGAATGTTACTGGGGCCTGGTGTAACCAAGTTAGATGTAGGCATAACAAGGCCACGCGACTGCAATTGGCTAATTATCTCAGTGGCCAGCGCGGACATGTCCACCTGAGTCGATTGAATTGGCGGCGCCAAGTCCGTGGCAATTGGTAGTCCTGAACCTGGGTCCTCAGTCGACAACCTCCCTGCACGCCGCCGCTTTGTCTGTGCTGGCGCCTTTCCGGACCCTGGAGTCTGTTTTCGCTTCGGCATCCTGAAACTGACAATCCAATCAGGAGCAACGCGGAACTACCATGAATATACCCGGAGATTTTTATTCCTTAGTCAAATTCATCAATAAATCAGTTTTTAAAGGCACTGAGCCGCATATATTGACTCGAGTTTGAATATGTGGATTAAACCATATAAAGTGCTACTGATCGACATCCATCGGTAGCGGAACATACACTCCCTACTTGAGCCCATCGTGTTGGGCATAAACCAGCCTTGAAGCCCCTATTTGTTACAGAGTTGGAAACATCCGTAGTGAAAAATGTCATTGTATAGTACATGTACACATAACAATCAACACGGTACCTTGGCATGAGACAACCAAACAACCCACACTCACAGTAATATGCAGAATACTATAATGGCACAAGCCTGAAAGTTTACATGCTTGAAACTGCAATTATAGTCAATTATAGTGGGTTGTCCGCTCATACCAAACACTGAACCGGATTAGCACACACTAGACAGGGTTATATCACTAATACCCCATGCCTGAAATTGTGAATGCAATAAACACCGGCAAGTTACTCGACTAAGAGACATCAAATTAAGCCGGCCACACCAGGGACCGGACACTCTCAGTACAAGCAGTGCATCAAATTAACCGTGCATACCGATAATGACATGTACAAATGGCTCAACAATTACGGGTAACAACCAATGCATTTGAAAATGTTTTGCATGGCAAACTATATGTATTATTGCAGCCCATGTACAAATTACCACCATGGATTAACAAGCCTGATAGTACATGTAGGCCTATATTCACATAATTTCACAAACCCAGAAACTAATAATATTGCCAAAACCAAAACAACGTGCCCACCTGTGTATGCAGGCGTACCCGTGACCGTTTGAACCCTTCTGACGTCCCACTTGGCGCAATACTGCGTATTTGATACTATGCAGGAATTTTCGGTGGCCGGCGGAGTTTAGGTGCACGCTGTCCCTATGGAGTAGATGCTGCTGTGGCTTAGAGAATCCCCTGTGCTTCCACAGCGATACACCATTGTCACATCGCTGTATTTTGTCCGCAAGGTGTGCATTAACTGCCCGCACCTTTAGATTGAATTGATCGTACGCCCGCGGCAGCAGTTCGCCGACAATTACGGACGTTTTATAGACCGAGGACAGAAACTCCGCAAAACTGACAATGTACTTCACCACATCCCCGGGCAGAAGAGTTGCGAGATCGTTCTCTCCAATTTGTAAAAACACAATATCCGGCGAGCACGCTCGCAATGCGTGTAACTCGTTCTGTAATGATTTCCTGCCCGGTGATATTTTTGCACCTCCAACACCGTGAAATGTTACCTCAAACTTGGCAACATCCAACGCCAGATTGGCAGGACCCTCGTGTGACGAGTACTCTCCCAAACGCCGAACGTATGAATGTCCAAAACACAATACTTTTGTTTTAAACTGCGACATTTAACGTATTTTATTTTTAACACACGTGTCCCGCCTGATGTACATAACTGAACTGAATGACCGGACGAACAGTGATTGCTAACAATGTATGGGTGTTCCAAAATGAGTTCGTACATAAATAGTCTTGCCTTCGCGCAAGCTGTATTGTATGTCCAAAAAGAAAATATCTTTTTAAAAAACAATCCTCAGCTATTTGTCACTTAGCCACTCTACTAAAATGTCAATGAATGAACAATTCATTTACTGTGAAGTCTGGTATAATATTTCACAATCTTAGGCGAATGCATATTTGAGAATATTTATAACATTTTAGTAAAAATAATCGCATTTGAACTTCAGATAAAATTACACAAAGCCTTTGACTAGTAAAAATACATATTCACAATTCACACAATTCACACACAAACTACATGTCACTAAAACTAATGCACATGTACTTACAGTTGGATAACTCAGTCTGTGTCTGATACAAGTATTGTTGTTACCTAGTCGAGATTCAAATGTCCCCTGTCCACAATGACCCCACTTCAACTCATGTACAATGCACATGTCCAAACACACAGGTAACTTGCTTGACTACTCAAAAAACCAATACACAGGAATGTCAACATGTATCTCACAGTAGATATTCACTCACTACATACATGTACACTACCGAATTTGACCACCTATGTGTCCAGTGTCCAGCAAACCATATACCTATATACCCAACAATGAATATTGTGACAATTTGGAACCATATGAGGTTCTTACAGGAAAGCAAATCACAATTTATTTTGTGAAAGTTTTGAAACTCGTCACAGATTGAATGCTATCTTTAAATTCGACTACGACGGTGGTGGTGCACACACCTACTGTCAGTTCCACGTTTTGCTGCCGACGAACATTTGGTCATTAAACACATTAAATCTTAAATATAAGTACTTTTTGACCAATAACAAAAATGTCACCCTCCCCAAAACAATTGTTTTGATGAAATTCCATCAAATATTGATTTTATTGCGAAAAAACGATTTTCCTTAATTTATTTAACATGTGGAGTCCATTTCCAAAACTTTTCGTTTTTTGATCCTTCAGGACATCATATGTATGTAAAATTGAAATCCATGTGTGACCCTCACATTTAGAATGCAGATAATGCATTTAATAATCGCTGTGCATAGACAGTACTCATGTAAGTATGTGCACCATACATTTTGAAGTCAAATGTAAAGACAGCATTTAAACTGTGACGAGTTGCATGACTTTCACTAAATTAATTGTGATTTGGTAAAACGCTGTTGTTCGGAGTGACGCAAATAAAAAAAAATACTGAAGCAATTGTATGAATAGAAATAAAACGTTTAGGATTATAAAACGTTCTTGAATAGGTATTAGACTGTCAATGGACATAATTGAAGTCCCTATGTGACCCTCACGCTTTAGAATTTAATGGCACATACGATAATGCGTTACACAATTTTATTTCTACGAATGGTGTTTATTGCATGCGCTACAGTGGTATAACTACTTCGATAAATTGCATACATATATTTCTGTTTTGTTGATAATAACACGTGAAACGACAACGAGGCCACTTGAAAACCCCCAATTTGTGAAACATCTGCTAGCTTTGTGTTTTTAAGAAAAATAATATATTTTTGTTATTATACATTTTTACATTAGAAACAATCATCAAAACACGTTTGTCAGAAAGTGTAAATAAAGTCAACTCAGCTCTGTGTATTACTATGTCATGACACAGATCATATGCCAAATATGCTTATATTATATTGCATAACCAATTGCATTAATAAGCACACATGTTTTATTAATTGTATGCCTAATTTACATAGTCATGATTCGGGAATATACCCAATATAATCACAATCGTATTTATCATGATATAAAATACATATTGACATTATGACAATGGAAATACAGTGTTAGACAACTTTATATCATGAAACAAAAAATTGACAGGAGATTAAGTTGTCTAACACTGTATTTCCATTGTCATAATGTCAATATATATTTTATATCGTGAAAAAAAAATTGACAGGAGATTAAGTTGTCTAACACTGTATTTCCATTGTCATAATGTCAATATGTATTTTATATCCTGAGCAAAACAAACTTGACAGGAGATTAAGTTGTCTAACATTGTATTTCCATTGTCATAATTTCAATATGTATTTTATATCCTGAAATTTTTTTTTTACAGGAGATTAAGTTGTCTAACACTGTATTTCCATTGTCATAATGTCAATATGCATTTTATATCATGAACAAAAAAAACTTGACAGGAGATTAAGTTGTCTAACACTGTATTTCCATTGTCAAAATGTCAATATGGTATTTTATATCATGAAAACAAAAAAAAACTTGACAGGAGATTAAGTTGTCTAACACTGTATTTCCATTGTCATAATGTCAATATGGTATTTTATATCATGAAAACAAAAAAAACTTGACAGGAGATTAAGTTGTCTAACACTGTATTTCCATTGTCATAATGTCAATATGTATTTTATATCATGAAAATAAAAAATAATAACAGGAGATAAAGTTGTCTAACACTGTATTTCCATTGTCGTAATGTCAATATGCATTTTATATCATGAAAAAAAAAACTTGACAGGAGATTAAGTTGTCTAACATTGCATTTGCATTCTCATAATGTCAATATGTATTTTATATCATGATAAGTGAAACGTTTATTTGAGAATAGTGCCGAAGAAACTATTATGCGACGCAGTATCTCATTTGCATAACAATAGTTCATCAATGGCTCAGTTATTTTTGTAATAAAATATAAATATACAAAGATAACATAATATGTTCAAGAGATAAAAATGCTATAAAATACTCCTTTATGAATATTTTTTATAGCGATATGTGAACATAAACATGTTTTTTTTTATTAATTTAATACCTAATTTGCATATTCATAATTCGGGGATGCATCCAATCAAATTGAGAGTGTACTTATCATGTTCCCTTACCATGAACACATATATCTAGACATATTATACACTTTCGTTTCATAATTTGTCACAAACTTATTTACAAAATGAGAATTCTCAAAACTGGTACATTACCATGCAATTTATATAAATGACTAAAACTAATGGTTTCTGCTGATTATTTTATATGTCAAATTTATTTAATGTATTCAATATATCTCGAGGATCAACACAATCATTGTTTTCAATAGTGTATGCGTGTGGTGAACGGTGGGTCCTTTTTGCACCAGTAGTCGATATCAGTAAAAAGAGACAAATTCATTTTGTAGATCCCTATGCAACCCTCAATTTGGTAATTTTGTTTACAAAACGCACAAAAACGTCTTTATTTATGTTTATTTCAAACAATGGTGTTATTAAATTTTAGAAAATGACACATGTCTGAAATCAACGTTTGTTTCTCTGTGCAGGTCATGACTAAAATAATTGGGGTCCCCTAAAAGACCCTCGATTTGTGAGAACAAAACTGCCAGGTTTGTATTTTTAAGAAATGGGTGTTTGAGCTCAGCAGACATTTTTACATTAGAAACCACCATCAGAACCCGCTTTCCAAAAAGTGTAAATAAAGTTGAGCCAGCTCTGGGACTATACAGCCTACGACCCCAACCGTTTACCAACATCGATCGCCATATAATTTCCAAAATTGCACTGTGAATATACACAACCATAACTATTACAATCATTTATTATATACCTACCCATGAAATACATAGTTATACTATGTAAATAAAAGTCATGTTCTCATCGATGAAATAAACATCTTCCGGTGAAAATACGACTACTTCCGCTATCTATATTCATAACGCGCACCTGCAGTGCCGGACTGCAAATAGGCTGCAAATACACATTCATTACCGTATACAGTCTAAAAAACTGCTAATTTTCATGGAGCGGTATATAATAAATAGAATATTCATATTTTTGCAACGAATATGACATATATGTTCATCTCGTGGTGTGAAATATGGACATTCCACACCACTCGATGAACATATATGTCATATTCGTTGCAAAAATATGAACATCTATTAAGTGATCCACTTATAAAACTGTAAAATGTCAAGCTCGACAAGCAAGCATCAGCGATGTCGACCATTTTTTTTCTAACTTTGAATGGAAATTCCCAGCAATGTAGGACATTGTACATTTATCCTAATATTCAAGGTAGTGTTGTACCATAGATAAAATAATCATTGGTGGATGATAAAGAATATATAGATGAAATGAAAGTTTCTAAATTGGAACACAATTCTTCATTAGTTTACGTAATTTTTTTGCACTATTACTTGTCGTGCATTATGTTTATGGCAGTTGTGACGGTTGTAGACATTGTGTAAATCGGCCAATATAGTGAGGGTTGTAATTGGGATGCCCAGTGGGTTGTTATTTGGTTCAGAAATCAGGAAAATAAGTCAGAGATGATGGTCGTATATTAGAATAGAGATAACAGAATTGAAGCCTGCGGCGTCGCCGTAAATCGAAGTTTCCAACCGTAAATCCACCGAGTATCTCCCCAAATTACAATTTCAATACAGTTATATTCTAAATATCCGGATTTCTGTTTTTGATAAACAATAGTGATTCAGTGTTCTTGGTCTTTGTCAGGCAGTCGGTGTTGATGTACACAAAATTCAAGCTTCTTTTGTCAGATTAATACTTATTCGCAGTAAGACTATTTTTATCAGTAGTTACAACATGTCAATGGCCTACGGAGCCCCACAGGGGACATGGAATATATTTGTACCGATTCGTTCCCACGAAATAACAATAAAAACAGCTGGGCGCCAAAATAATTCGTGGTAACGGATTATTAATTCGAGGGAACGAATTGTTAATTCGAGGGAACGAATTGTTATTTCGTGGGAACGAATTAATAAAAAATAATTCTATGTCTAAAGTAGCAATCAGTTCGCCTATTTATGTTGCAAGGTGTATGATCACGTGGTACTAACAACAACAACAAGTACTGAAACTTCCAGAATCCATCTGATTGAAAGTACGTATTATTTTATATCGTCCTTATTACGTAACGGATTTTGATGAAATATGGCACATCAAATGCGTCTTGTTAAGCTGCATTTGGTGGTCTCTGTATTTTCGCCCAACTTTCTGTCGTTTTTGCGAAGTATCGATTTCCGTGTCTCCGACACGGAAATCGATTCTTCGCAAAAACGACATAAGTTTGTGCCGAACTCACTAGACCACCAAATGCAGCTCATGAAGACGCATTTACTGCGCCATATTTCATCAAAATCCGTTGCATATTAAGGAAAATATCAAAGAATACTTACTTTGGATTGGGCGACGTTGTTGTTGTTGTAACCACGTGATCATGCACCTTGTGTCTGTTCCACATTTTTCTGCCGACGAACGTTTGGCTATTAAACACATTCAATTTAAAAAATATTTAAAAGTAAGTACTTTTTCATCAATAACAAAAAAGTCACCATCCCAAAAAAAAACCAGGGGGATCAAAAAAAATTTTTTTTTTGAAATTGACTCAGAAACCTGGCGAAACATTGTGTAGATGGATATGTCCCATGGGACGACATGGACCCTCCTGTCGCAAATGCATATATTTATATTATTTTCTTTATAATTGTTATTTACTTTTCATGTGTATCCTTTTCTCTACTGTCTGTTCCACGTTTTGCTGCCAACGAACTTTTGGCTATTAAACATGTTAAACACATTAAATCTAAACAATATTTAAAAGTAAATATTTTTTCATCAATAACAAAAAAGTCACCCTCCCCAAAAAAATTGATTGGGAATTTAACATGAGGGCTAAAAATAGATTTTTTTTTAAATATTTTTTTATTTGTGGACCGATTTTCAAAAAATAACTTTTATTTTCCTAATTATATCATTTTCAAGCTATCTCGCCAGGTTTCTGAGTCGAAACGAAAAGTTTTGGAAATTGACTCCCCATGTTAAATTCCCATAGTAAAATCGTTTTTCGCAATAAAATCAATATTTGATGGAATTTCATCAAATGCATTTTTTTTGGAGAGGGAGACTTTTTTGTTATTGATAAAAAAGTACTTACTTTTAAATATGTTTTTAGATTTAATGTGCTGAATAGCCAAATGTTCATCGGCAGCAAAACGTGGAACAGACAGTAGGTTCATGTTCGTTGTCTATCGTTTTATTTAGGGGTTGCTGTCTTTCTCTTCCTTGTCTATGTTGTTGTTGTTTTGTTCATTTACAGGTGGCGGAGGATTTTCTCCAGCTAGTTAAAACCAAGGCGCCGGATATCAAAATTATCTCACAGGAAATCTTCACCAGTGATCCAATGCAGCGAATACAGTATTTAAAGGTAATATTAATAAAATAATAAGAATACTAATAATGATTATTATTATAATACTATTATTAGCATCGCCTCGCCGATATGCAAGATTTGATATAGCGTTAGTCCGTGTACGTGCGTACGCACATATGCGTGCGTACACACCTTTCATTTTTCAATAACTTATGAACCACTTCACAGATTTTGATAATATTTGGCCGCAATGTGTGTCTATTGATGGTGCTTTGTTTTGCATACAACCCACGTATGTCAGACCATGTTAAGGGCTGAGTATGAGTGCATATGATATGTAGAGACTCAGCCGTAACGTGTTATCATATATGATGATGCAAAGTATACTTTGTTAGAAAAGTATACTTTGCAATGTTGGTGAAATAGGCTACTGATCCGGACAAAACAGATAGAGCATATTGTTGTCTCCATATGGGGTTGGGTTATAAAATTATGATATTATATGTTTTGGGTGCCCAGCTACCGTCGTTTCGCGGCAACATAACACTTATCTATTGTTATTTGCTTTGATGACAATTCGATACACTCATACTCACAGGTTGTTTCCTATCCTGATCAGTTTGTAATCTCATGGACCATGTCACGTGATTGGTTTCAGAGTAAAGACAGCCGGATAATATTGGCCGGAGGTTACCATAACCACGGACGGGCTATACTCTGTGCTGTAAGTAACACGGAAGCATATACTGTCTATTTCACACACAAAAAAAAATGCCCAAATTGTACATCTATGTACATCGTGAAATCGTGAAATCCTTTGGTACATTTACATGAGTAGTAGTATTATAAAGGCTCACACTGTCACAGATCTCATCCTAGGGCCCGCCCCACCCCACAAAAATGAGCCCTGGGGACGACCCACCACCTCGCCGGCCGGGGCTGTATGCTAACAGCAGCAAGGTGGGTGAATGCAGAAATTGTTGGGGTGGCTTTTCTGGGCCTCGTCGGGTTTACCAGCCCACCTTCCGCCCACAACTCTCGCCGGCCCGGGCTCAGCAGGGGGTGGGAACACACCAGCCAGATCGGTCCAAAAACCCTCATAGCCCCCATTAATTAACTCTCTGCATACTTGGAAACTTGTGGGCTATAAATAGTTAAAAACTAGCGGACAAAAATTCATCATATGTTCTTGTATTTCTCCACGTAAATATCATGAATATGTCTTGGAATTTCATTAGAATTGAGTCCTGAGGAGTTAAACATATGAGAGCCCACACCCGCCGGTAACCAAATCTGAAGCAGCAGACGACAAACTACGTATTTATTTATTTACAATTGCACGGTAAAGATTATAGGGTTCACTGTATAGTAATTTTGAAATTAGCGGTCGCAAATTATTTCAATATGTATTCCTACGCCAGTAGTAAAGGAGTGCATTAGAAATAGGTTAACCGCATTGTATTTTCGAAATTTGAAAATTACAATACAGTTAACCCTATATTATCATGTAACAGATGAGCTTGTCCACTCGTGCGGTATGCATTTCAGGCGTATCGTGCGGGATTATATGGGCCGAAGGTCGTGTGGATTTTCCCGGGCTGGTATATAAACCAGTGGTGGAGAGTGTCCCTGGATGGTTTACCTTGTAATAGGTAGGAATCGGTCATTAACCCTTACAAACTGCTGGAAACAAAACTTGTCGTCTACTGTTGTTTCATATCGTGTCTTTTATCGCAATACTAACCATTGGAAATGATTCTGAAGTGCTGCCAAACTATGTTTTTGTTGCAGAAAATAAAATTTAAATTATAAACAGCAGACGACAATATTTCATTCAGCATTGTAAGGGTTAAAGGCACTGGCTCTCATATAGGCATAGACAGTAATGAAACAGAATAGGCAAAGCAGCTTAACCCTTCGACTGCTGAGCTCGAAAGTTGTCGTCTGCTGTTACTTTATATTTTAACTGTTTTCTCCATAAAAACATGGTTTGACAGCACTTGACAATCATGTCCGTTGGACAATTATTCTAAAATGCTGTCAACGCATGCTTTTGATGAGGAAAATGGAAAATAAAAAATAAAATGCAGACGACACAATTTAATTCAGCCGGTGTAAGGATTAATACATGTATAGTTGAACATATAATTCGCCTGTAAAAAATGGATGTTGGTAATGAAATGTTTATGATAAAGAAAAATAATTACTGACTGTTCCACGTTTTTCTGCAGACGAACTTTTGGCTGTTAAATACATGGGTTTCAAGTTGAGCATTTACTGCAGTAAAAATGGTGCATATTTCTCAATACGGATCATGAAAACTGTTTCTAACGCACTATATAAATATCACGCAATCTGATTGGCTGATGGTCATACATTACAGGTATATCATTGTTGATGAAAGGTCGCAAAGTATTTCAATATTCTAATCCAGTAGTACTGTAAAGGAATGCATTAGAAATATGTTAACCGCATTGTAATTTTCAAATTTGCGGCGTATAGCAGAAAATGATAGGTCGGAAAATATGTTTAATGGCGACGCGCTAGCGGAGTTCCTATATTCACAATTCACGACTCACCTCTCGTAGTAATGTGATTTGTGTTTGGTGTTTTTAGCTGCGAGCCTCTCGCAGCTTATGTAGCCGGTTCTCAAAATACAGTCAGATATCATGTCGCTATTTTTTGTGGCGCGTATGTATACATCTTGTATCTAGGTCATTGTTAACGACTCGTTGTATGCTATTTTACATTTCACATTTATTAGAATGTATATCTTTGGTACATAATTAATTGAAGAAAAACCAATGTAACCTCAGATTTAGCCGTTCATTTTCCACAAATATAACTATTTTGGTCGCGCATTAATGGTGTGTAAACCCGAATCACACCTGTCTGGCAACTGTCTGGATGTTTTCATTCACAACTATATCGTGTACAAATTTGCATAAATCAACACTATAACCACATGTGTTTGAAGAGTGAATCCGGATATGGAATTACCACCCTTATCGCATCGCCGTATATCGGATATTGATTTCGAAAATTAGTCATATTTTCCTTAAATGATGTCTAAAATTGATAAAAATATACTGTTGCCACTCATTTGAACCGTGTCGTATAGATGGTTCACTCACTTGAAGTGTCGCGTCGGCAAGTTTCGAATCAGTGGTAATAGCGTACACTTTCACTTACAATAATTGAGCCCGGATATGAAATTACCACCCTAATCGCATCGCCTTATTTCGCCGATATTGATTTCGAAAATTAGTTATATTTTCCTTAAATGATGTCGAAAAGTGATAAAAATTTCGGAGCTCATGCGGAATACACTGTTTACCACCCATTTCAGTTGGGCTCGCAGCTGAGTACTTTAAGTACTTCTATTGTTTGTTGCAACCAGACCTGTGTCACGTAGCAAGCATCGGCACAATCGTATATCAACTTTAAGCCTGTAGAAGGCGATAGTACCCATGCGCTTCATAAACCCACCACTGAGTGTACATGTATCAGCTTGTAGTGGGCCCTATACTGTATAATGCAGCTGTCCCCCGGTCTACATATAATTACTAAATCATAACGAATACATTAATATAAAATTGCTGCCCGTGCACACGACATCAGGCAGGACATCTACATGGAAGCCACAGTAATACACACAAATGTTTTTAAATTACACCGGAGTTATTTAAAAGACACAAGGCACAGCTTCTGACATAGATGTATCACCATATTGTAAGGTTTCACTAATTTTCAAGTACTAAATATATTTCAGTGAGACTAATCATATAAATTGTATCATGTAAAATGATAATATGAAAAGTCATGCAGAGCATGATGTTATTAGCCGATCAAATCAGGGTTCAATATATGTCCACATTTTAGTAGTTACCGAATCTCAGGGAAAAGTGAGAGAAGTGTTGATTTCCTCCCCAACCAAATTCTCCCAGTTATATTTAGCTATCATTAATATCTGATCATAGCAATACTTATGGTAATCAAATGTAAATGAACTAGCCACAAGTTTATAAAACATTATAATGTGTTAATCATGTCTCTATATGCTGGTATATTTGAGCAAAATAAGTAGATTCCGTTATATATATTGGGCCAAGTGATGTTGGTGTGGTAAGGGAACCTGCCACCATATCAGCAAATGGTAGTTTCAGTGTTGAATGAATATTTTATATCCCCCACTGTACCGCCGTTAAACGTAAAACCGCTAAAGACAAGCCAACATTACATAAAATAATGTTGATGTTTTTTCCCCAAAACATCTGGCATCTAAGGGCCGTAATGGCTCCACTTTTCTCTCGGTACAGTATACATATACTGCAGGGACAATCCCCACTTGTATATTGTTAATTAACAATTTGTAGCGTATATTCTCGGCGGTATTTATACTCAAATGTACTTTGCAAAACAAATTACCTGTATATAATGGTTGTATCTTCTTGAAAATGAAGATTTTGTGCAGGTTTTGGAAACCCGTTCCCAAATCCATCAAATAAAGTATTTGTCTTCACCGCGTTGCAGGGTTCGTGAATCGCCATAGCAGCAATGTTTTGTTGTCACCATTATGTTGCGAAATATTCCAGCGTAAAACCTGTACTGTATGCTCTATTTATCTACATATTACACTCCGCAATACTCAAAATTGTAGTCACTGTGTGTTTGTCAGAATTCTGTGGCAGCACGCGAGTTGTCGGAGCTACCGGAGCTACCTGTTACAGTGCCATCTAAAAATAGATGCAAGCTCCTATTCGTACAAATTGCCTAGAAGGCAAACCGCCTAACTTTAGTTTACCGAACTCTTGTAGTTATTTTTAAAACATTTATTTGTAGCCAAATTACCGAACTCTTGTAGTTAAATCGTGTATGTATAGCCAAATTGTGTTATTTCGCTATATTTAAAGTTTTAAACAGAGCTAATGAAAAATTATCCGGTTGATGTAGTTTGGAAGTGATACAACAAATTTCGCGTTTGTAGATTACCGAATATAGGAGAAAAGGGTGGTTACAAACTTTTTCACAAACCAATGGATAACCAATATATAGCCGATCTATAAATAGATCGGCTAATAATGAAATAATACAAACTTCATTTCCATTGTTTCTGTGTTCACAATACACTTGCCAAACCTTCCATATTTGGAAGAAAATGTTCAACACTCAATTATTGGCTAATAAACAATTAATACATAAATATATGTTGAGCAAGCTAAACAAAACGGCTCTGTCCTTGGGAAACAAAAATGGCGTGTTTCTTTTTTCTTCCTGCTCTTCATTTCTTACACGTTCACGAACCTTCCACGCCGCCGCAAGTTAATTGTTGTTGCAATTTCATAGATTTATATTAAATTTATGGATCCATGAACACACCTTAAAAAGTTACAAAACAACGGAAGTTAACAATAATAAGCATGTATAAACGGTGCATTGAGTTGCCTTATCGGCCATCTTAGTATGCTTAAACAATCGCTCAGTTTCACCTCTTATATAGTTTGACACAGACAGCAACGGCTATTACAGATAAAATAATAACGTTTGGTATAACATAACGTCTTCCACATATAATTATTTACAGCGTGCTGTGAATTACCTCATGCCAAAGTGTACATCATGTTTGGTACATGCCATATTGGTTTTGTCATTTCCAAAGTCTACAAAAATGGCCATGTTATACTGTGTAAAACATTCGGTCACTACACTCATCTAATTTTAGAACTACGGGTATCAAGGTGTATGATCACGTGGTACTAACAACAACTGTGACTTAAAATGTTAACGGACATTACTATTTATTCTCTGTATTTATTCATTTTTTGATGTGCAATGATCATACTTTATTGTCTGTTGAAAATATATATTTTTTTTAATGTAGACGATTATAAGAATTAATAAAAGGATTACTGTACCACAGTGCAACAACAGAGCAGTATAGAAGCGACCTGGTGCCAATACTAAAATATTTTTAGCTCCAAATTAGGAGTTAATGACTCCTAATTAGGAGATAATAAGTCCCAATTAGGAGTTAGTATCTCCTTTTTAGTGTTTATTATCTGCTAATTAGGAGTTATTATCTGCTAATAGGACTTACTGTCTCTTAATTAAGACTTACTCTCTGCGCCGATGCTAAAAATAATTAGGAGATAGTAAGTCCTAATTAGGAGGTATTAAGTCCTAATTATGAGACAATGACATATATTAAGTCCTAATTAGGAGATAAAAGAAGTCCGTTTTAGGAGATACTAACTCCTGATTAGGACATATTATCTCCTAATAACGAGTTAATATCTCATCATTAGGATTTAGTATCTCCTAATTAGGAGTTAGTAGTTAGTATCCTAATTAGGAGATAATATAGTTTAGCATTGGCACCAGGACGCTTCCATAGTGCAGCTCGTGTATTATTGATCGCCGTTAAACGTTCAGGACTGGTATGCACTGCGGATACCGTAAAAGTCACATTATTATGTAATATCTATCAGCAGGGGCCCGTTTCTACGGCAGCTTGAAAGGGACATGCGCAATTATTTTTCTATCTCGTTCCCACGACATAACACCTCGTTACTACGACTTAGCTATGTCGTTTCCACGACATAGAATCTAGTTCCCTCGAGATAGCATCTAGTTCCCATGAGATAGCATCTCGTTACCACGAGTTCGAGTTAGATATGACGTTCCCACGAGATAGCATCTCGTTACCACGACATAGGTAATGAAAATGCAGCATAATTACCGCCATATTTTTTTTAGCCATAGATGATTATCGTCCGGCAGCCAAAGGCCGACTTGGGGCTTTACCTTGTTTTGAATAACATGGTTTTTTACATAGGGTAACCTATTTATTGTGATCGCGTCGGACAGTTAGCCACGCCCCAGAAGACCCCCCTAGATGGGCTAGTCCGTAGTGATATCTTGGAAGAACCATAACAACAAAATGCATTGTGTTACTCAACGTTTAACTGTCATACGCAACCGCTAATTGAAAATAATATTATGAAAAACAATATCAAGTTTGACCTTCCAACAGTCTA
Organism: Conchocele bisecta; assembly: GCA_029237695.1. Classification (NCBI taxonomy): domain Eukaryota; kingdom Metazoa; phylum Mollusca; class Bivalvia; order Lucinida; family Thyasiridae; genus Conchocele; species Conchocele bisecta. Next base: position 20,855,883 of record CM055281.1, on the reverse strand, counting down.
TTTTTAAACTCACCCGACACCTGTGCGAAAATGCTTGTTGACCCAGATTTGTTTAATGATCGCGATTGTGTCGCAACAAAACTCGCACGTGTGGGTCTAACTGATGTTAATACTCATTCTATCGTTGGATTTACAGCGGATTTTAGTGACATTCCCGAATTCGGCCTGATTGACATTTGTCTATGGTGGCCAATACACGCCAACATGACTGTCAATCCTACGTTCAGGGAAGGGGGTCAATAAGTCAGTAAGTGATACATTACAGTCAGGGAACAAATTAATGACAGTATAACACATCCAGCGTAGATTAATACCCATATTAATGCAAGTACTGAAAATACGACAAAAAAGATTCTAACAAGTTTGGGCTTCCATACATTGAACATTTTGTCAGCGGTTTCCCCAATGACGTCATTTGTATGTTTTAATATACTCGATCCGGGGCCAACTATTTCATTCACAAAACAGAAGTAAACAAGGCGATGTCAAAGTAATGCAGAAACTTTAATAAAAATCCTGCTACAACATTGTTTTGTACCGACAAGGCATTTTCAGTGATGATGTCTTGTATATTTGTTACCGTATCTTTCTGATATTGCTATGCATAATCTGTAATGTTGTTGAATGTTTTGGTACATACTATAGAAGTGCATACTGTACTTGTGCCATATCAATAGTTTACCCCTTAACCATTAAAGCGCTGAAAAAGAAAATTGTCATCTGCTCATTTTGTATATTTTAATCTCTTTAAAAACCTGTTTTGTAAGCGCAGTAGAATCGTCTCAGTATGTTTTTGAGGAGAAAATATAAAAATATTTAAAACAGCAGACGACAATTGTCGTTTCCAGCGCATTAAGGGTTAATGAAACTACAACACCAACAATCAATCAATCAATCTAGTTTAATCTTGTAGTACCCTATGTTCAGTACTTTCAGTACTTTGATTTTATTACTGACTTTGCATGTCCAGACCTTCTAGTTTTGAAATCCAACTGATGACAAGCTGTCACCCTTGAGCATTTAAGAAATTTGCACAAATTCAAGATGGTTGTCAAATATATATAGTGTGTAACATAGTTGCATTAATATGAAGACATTAAGCAATTTAAGAGCGTAACCTGGGTGTATTTGACATAGTGATGTAAATTGGCTACGTTAAAATACAATTCCTTAACTGATGTATGGGAGAAATTCAAGATGGCCGCCAAATGTGACCATCTGACGTAATTCCACTAGTTCTTCACAACAAAGCGTATGATTTTTATAATATTGGGTTTATTGAAACAATTTTTGTAACTTTGCTGTCAGATTGAATAATATTCTAAATAGCAAAACTCCCAAATGGCCGCCAATTATAAATATGTATTTCATTATACGTGCAATCGTATCTCTACATAATAAAATATATATAATTTCACTCAGAGTCTATATCAGAGTAAATGTGCATACGAATATTGTATTTGGATACACAATGATTCTAGTACCTTAGGTACGCAACTAGATCATTGTTTCAACAGCATTAGTCCAAGATGGCCGCCAACTATATTGATATTATTGCAGCAAATAGCTTATATAATTACACTCGGATGTCACATCTAAGAATGTAAATATACCAAATACTGGTATTAAGTCAAGATGAGCATTTGTTTTCCTAAGTTAATATAGACCATTAGACAACGTTCAATAACATAAGTCTAAAATGGGCGCCGGATAATAATATAGTACATTCTACTAGTAATCAAATCATATACTTATAAAAGATTATAAATAGTACATTTGGTTATATACGTTGGCTTATTCAGTTTAATTTGGAAAACCTTCTTATCTTACAGACAATATTCTGACACCAAATCCAAGATGGCTACCAAATTATGTAATTATAACTTATATAGTGGGGCGTTGGCAAGAAGATGTAGTGTGGAAGTTTACAGTAAACTTTAATGACTAATTTGAATGAATACAAGAGGTTTTCTTTCATACCATTGGTTATAAAAGCTTAAATGCTCAACATGTTCACTGTGAAATCACAGGAAGTGGCTAACATGCCTAGTACAAATGGAGAATACATATATATAGTTCCAGCGTTTCATTAGCGTTATTCCAGTTTCTGGCTAACATTACTTGCGTTAAACCAGTTTAACATGCATAGCAACTAAGGACTCCCACTGATATTATTACATTTTAGCAAGTTATTTTTATTTTTCTGCGAAAGGTGGACATAATTTCCACTAAATGGCGGTAATGTACATGGTGATTTATGTACAACCTTTTAATATCACTTATCATTTTGGTAAACTGCAAGTAATTGATATATATTCAATATTGTTATTGATTATGTAGAGCAAAATTAATATTTGTATGATGAGATAATGTAATGTTTCTATAACATTCTTGTTTTCAATGATAAGTCGAATTCAACGTCTGACTCAATATGGAGTGCATGAATATATCATGTTAAAATACGTAAATGCTGAACAAAGAAATCAAATTTAATCACAAATTCAATAATTCTGAGAAAAACACTGAAATAATGTAGAATAAATATTATAATGTGGACACAACTAATATACATGAATGAATGTGTTTATGCGCCCGTTTGAAACAAACGGGACATATTATGTATTAATCTTGTACGGGGCGGGCACAGCTTGTCCACGCAATAACTAGAGTCCTACTTGACGGATTTTAACCAAATTCGGCAAAACATATTTATGACGACGACATGAAGAAGTCTGTTGATTTTGAGAAATTTCCGATAACGTATCTCCATTTGGCGGCCATCTTTATTTTTCGCACTCTGTATCCTTGTCCACGCAATAACTCAAGTTCTACTTTATCGCTCGTAACACAATTCAGTATGCATGTTTATCACGGCAAGACGAATAAGTTTATTGATTTTGATGCCTTTTCTCATGACTTATCGACCCTTGGCAGCCATTTGTAATTTTCGCACTCTGTATCCTTGTCCACGTAATAACTCAAGTTCTACTTCATCGATCGTAAACAATTTCTGTATACATGTTTATCACATCAAGACGAAGAAGCCTATTTATTTGACAGATCGTGACAAAATTCAATATACTTGTTTATCATGTCAAAAACCCTATTCATTGTCAGTGAGTTATCTCCCCTTGTTGACTGGCCTTGTCTCGACGGGCGTATATTGTGACCTTCGGCACTCTCGTTACGATATATAGCATTCAAGTTGTGCCACTACAAAATCACGGTAACACTAACTGTTATAGTCATTGCAGACTGCAATACACATAGGACAAACCAATATATACAACATGACAACCTTCAAGGTACCATGCGATGGATATAACGAGTGCAGTAATCACGGAATTTAATATACTAATATGACAATGCTGAACAACGTAACTGTCATCCCTGCGGCTAGAGATTATTGTCATCATATATTTTTCTTTTCTGATAGTCATATCTACAATATTAACTTTCATGTCATGTATACTGTGTATTTCGTTGTAATAAGTTTGTCTTTACCGTATGATATGTTATTAGTTTTTGTTATTGCCTTGTATGTTGATGTCCTTTTGAAGCACGATGGCGAGGTAAGCGGGAGGTTTGCTAAACAGGTTGAACCATCCAATTGTTCTTCTGTATGCACTGTCCTGTCCAAGGTGGCATCCTTCTTGTAATGTCAACGTATACTGTACTTTATTGTGATTTAATTTCCCTGTTACTTTCCCAGTAGTTCATTGGGAAATAGTTGATGTTCGGCTTGCTCTGAATTTGTTATATTGTTTACGTAGCGCATACACGGTTGCTTTCGTTTTGGGACCGTACACCGCTGACCATGGAGGGCATGTTTGTGCATGTTTGTGCCGCGTTGAAGGATCTGCGACCACCGATATCCATTTGTTTATTAAGAAGTATTTATTGCGTTAGTTTCTTCTTTACATGGGTTTCACCTTTCTAATATGTTTCCTATTTTAATAGTCATGTCATCGTTATTGACATGCATTTGTAGAAATGTTGCAACCTTGACATGATAATCCATGTATCACACACTTAAACAACTCAACACTCAAAGATAGGTTAGCACAGGACGCTTCATACGCCTCATACTCAGTTATACGTACATACATCTGATACATACATTAATAACATCTTAGCTAAGTGAATTAATTGCATCAATCGAGTGGATGCATGTGGTGTTCGCCAGAAAAGTGGAATACCAGCATTGTGAAAACAGTCCCTTTGAACATGTATCTGTCAATACCTATGTTAGCAGATAACATTACACAATTTATCCGATTTTTAATTTTTTATATAAAAATAAAGCACATTTGATTTAACCGTATATAAAGTATGACATTGCATGTAATATTGGCTGACAGGTTCATCGGTATGATAACTAATAAGATTTGCTTAAGAAAAGCATTATTTGCAAAAACAAAAATAATAAAAATAAAATGCTAGTATCATTGAGTTGATTGTTACTATAAGGTAATCTAGTTATATATTGTTATAACAGTGTGCTCCCTATGGAGTTGGACTAAACGTAATTATATAACTTAATTATTAAACGATGATTGCTATAATTTATATTTGGCAGTCATATTGGACTTCTTCTATTGGGACAAGTGTCTAATTTGATAATAAGGTTACACAAGAACACAAGATTGACATAAATATATGTGGTTTCATTGAAGGTCAACGTGACATGTCATATTTTAATAATTACACAATATGATTGTCATTGCAAGGTAATTTATATATGGCGGCCATTTAAGGCTTATTCCATTGACAACATTGTCTAATATTGCATTTGAAAGTTACATAAAACGTTCAATGTGTCCATAAACCTGAGGTATGTATACAAATATGCTTAAATTACTCAATAGTCCCAGAAAGTATTACGCAAGTTGTGCAGTATAAGGCAACTTGACTTTTTTTTAAATATTTGGTGGCCATTTTTGACATCTGTTATTGGCAGTGTTATTTAATTATATTCCTAAGTTACTGAAATCGTTCATTGTATACCTAATTCAATACATCTATACCAATTTACTACGATATATCGCTAATATGCAGTTATATACTTAATTATTATATACCTTCATATTTGCCCCATTGACTTTGCAGTGTTGCTAACCACCAATAAATTGCCGTATTGTACGCTGTCAAGCAGTCGTATTGTCGTCAAACTGCGTCGCGCGCCTGTGTCGTTAAGCTGACAACAGCTGATCGCGAATAAGGAGATGTCCCAATCCAAGGTCCATAAAACTGACATCAGCACCAAAAGAAGTCTGTTATGAAATATAGCCTGTATGGGATAATACGATAACGTTACATGCCAAATACACTTGTTGCCGAAAAAAATCGTTTCAACTCCTAAATTAGATTCATCCGATCAAGGCGATGTGGCCTCGTGAGTCGTGCTTCATAGTTCTTCGGGACGATTTTGAACGTTTTGTGGAATTAACAATAATCATTGATATGGTCGGCAAATAAAACATGTGTTAAATAAACTTACGTGTTTAACTGAAACTTTAAGTATGGCTTTTTATCCAAATTTAACCCTTATCATGCCTAGCGCGGTAGAGATCCGCGCTGCGGTATATCTCCTCCCACTGTCAAGCGCGTATGAGAGCCGTTTCTTGGGGCATTCCCAAACTCGGCCTCGTTTGAAGTTACTATAACTGTTCATGAATGGAATATGTGAGTAGTAATAAGGGAGTCAAAATGATACCACCTACCGTGATATCATTTATAGCCCTCTATTATACCCCCACCACCCCCGAAAAATAAAAAATTGGTTAACGAGGAAAATTGTCTCCCGACAGCAAATTTATGAATTTTTAGAGAAAATAATTTTAAAAAGAGGGAGTCAAAATGATACCACCTCCAACCAAAAGTTGGTGGTGGTATTGTAGTCCCAATTATATTGGTAATTGACTTTTGAAAAAATGGTTATAATAAAATATTATTAGAGAAAATGGATAATACAATACAATTCGAATTGAAAGTTTTTTTAATGCCTGTGTTGAAGAAGTTTACGAAGAATACGGGGGTTATAGTCCTATATATATTATAAAATGAGAAACACTAGGCGATATCGAATACATGAAATACCAGCGTAATTTATTACGCTCCGATAAAAACGTTGCATTTACAATATTATACCGGCAATTATGTCAACTATACAA
>CM055281.1:20824335-20849210 GCA_029237695.1 Conchocele bisecta | reverse complement strand
TATCGCCTCGGGTGAACATACCTCCAGACGGGCAATATTACACCATATAGCCTGTGTAGAATCACAATCGCCTCGGGTGAACATACCTCCAGACGGGCAATATTACACCATATAGCCTGTGTAGAATCACAATAACTTATAATGTTGTTACCAGTCGTTGTGAGACGACAATGAGTGATGACAACATATACTTTTGATAGTATGCAAAATAGCGAAATTTATTTATATTTATTCATACCCAACATAGGTGAGTATTCAGCACGAAAGTTATTAGCCGATATTCATTGACAAGGTTTATGATCACGTGGTACTAACAATTGCAACAAGTACCGATTCAATGTACGTACGTGTCCTTATTACGTAACGGATTTTGATGAAATATGGCGCATCAAACGCGTCTTGCTAAGCTGCATTTGGTGGTCTCTGTATTTTTGCCCAAACTTCTGTCGTTTTTGCGAAGAATCGATTTCCGTGTCTCCAACACGGTAATCGATTCTTTGGAAAAACGACATCAGTCTGTACCAAACACCCTGGACCACCAAATGCATCTCATGAAGACGCGCTTGCTGCGCCATATTTCATCACAATCCGTTGCATGTTAAGGGAAATATCAAATAATACTCACTTTGGAGTGGGCGACGTTGTTGTTGTTGTAACCACGTGATCATGCACATTGGATATGTTCTGTAAATGACGTTGGAAGTTCAAACCAAAGACTATTCCGCATTTGCTCTGAAATTTTCTTCAACGTTTTGCTGAAATTTATAATTATAATGTTTATTGAAAACATCGTAAATTTTGCAAAATATTTTGCTTGAGATATCGCACATGTTCTTAGATACAAACTCAAGCGCATTTCTTCCCATAACTTGTGAACAGGGTCTTTGCCTTCTGATTTTGAGGAAAATATGCGCGATGGTAACACTAAAACATCACTAAATTATTATGGTTATAGCAAATTTCAATTGTGATTGAACAGTTAAATAAGAATGGTGCATATAATAATGAAGTAAGGAACAAAATGATTGTTGCCTCAATTGTGAAAAACACCCATCATATTTCCGATTGTGAAGCCACTGAAGATCGGCCCATGTTATATAGGAGGAGAAAGGCGCTGACATCACATGGCCTTTCACTCATTTACTTACATTTGCAGCTATCCTGGGGCGGTGCTTCTCCAATGCTGATGGACAAGACAAAGTTCCCCAGGTTCTACAGCATGACTCCCGGGGACAAGCGCTTTAACGTGGCGAGGCTGGCCCTACTGAGACACTTCAACTGGAAGAAGGTCGCCTTGATCAACGTCGCCATGGACTACTTCTTGACGGTAGGTTGAAGATCCTTGTTATGTCCTTTAAAGGTACATGCCCACCCACTAGGCACAAAATGTTCTTTATAGGAATTAAATAAGTGTATACTTGTGTCTCTATTCCACCAGTTCTAAAAATTACGAGTGCCCGCTATACAGATATAATCATTTAGTAATGTGTATTTTACTGATAGTGACGCGCGGTGGTAGCAGGCTATTTTCATATGCAAATAAGGCATGGTCTCTTTTTATTATTTATATAAATTAAATGCGTCATGTGAAAACATAATATTTTCGACAGATTATAAAGTGTGATCATTGCAAAACAAAAAATAAGCACAGAAAATATATAGTAATGTCCGTTAACATTTTAAGGAAACACGGTTATCGCCCCTGGTGTCAGTGTGGAAATTTACGTCTGATATGAAATATATAATAATGTCAATCAATACGTGGGCTAATGCTGAATGAATGTTTATATTGCCACAAAAATATCTAAGATGATGTCTCTGATACAGAGAATAGTTTGTGTCTACTGCGTGGGCATGTACATTTAACCCTTTCCTCCAAAAATAATTAACTGGAATAGATTTATATCTGTTAATTTCCGGACCAATCCAATCGTCACAAAATGATTATCTGAAGTATAGTCCATTTATGAAAATTACTTTCAAAAAGTGCAAATCGTTATGAGACGGCTCGTTATGAGCCGGCTCGTCTGAATCTGAAAACTAATTTGAAAATACAACGATATCCTCTGTAAGTTATGTACATATTTAAATTATCTAATCGGTCTAAAATGTGTGTCCAGCTTCTGTAGCCGATTTCACCAACATGGCAAAGTATATATATTTAGCAAAGTATATAATTTATTACTTTTTATTATACTGAATTTATTACATTATTTTGGCTGTGATAATGTAATAAATTCAGTATATTAATTCTGCATACTTTTAATCATCAAATATATATGCAGTCGTTAGTTCTGTATGAAATAATGCATTTCAGGAAAAATAAATGATTACTCCCTCAAAGTATACTTTGCTAGAAAAGTATACTTTGAAATGTTGGTGAAATAGGCTACTAGTGTTCATACAGTTCACACACTGCATACAGTCGATCGAGACCAAATATGAGCAATGCTCATATAAACATCTGGGGTCGTCACTAAATGTTCGTAAGTGCACATTTATGACAGCCTGTAAATTTATACTTTCAATTTGATTGGATGCATCCCCGAGTCATGAATATGCAAATTAGGCATTAAAATAATACAAAAATAATATATGTTTATTTTCACACATCGCTTTCAAAAATATCCATAAGCGCGTACTTTTCATAGCATTTTACTGTCTTCAATTGATACATTGATAAACATATATAATGTACTGTTATGCAAATACAGTGTAACCTCTCTACAACAGTCACACATGAGAAAACGCAAAACTGGCTGTTGTAGAGAGGTGGCTGTTATAGGGAGGTTAATGCTGAATTATATTTTGTCGTCTGATGTTTATTTATTTTCTTCGATAATTCTCACCAAAAACATGCTTTGGCAACATTTTAGAATCATTTCCAATGGAAATGATTCTAAAATGCTGTCAAAACACACTTTTATTAAGAAAGAAGGCGAAGCAACAGCAGACGACACTTTTCGTGCTCAGCAGTCTAAGGGTTAGATATAGAGGAAATCATCCATTTGGGATATAAGACAGTGGCTGTTACAGAGAGGGTGTTGTTGTAGAGAGGTGGCCGTTCGGGGAGGTTCGACTGTAAGCTACTGCGTCGCATTATACTAAAATATAAAGTATCATGATAGGAGATTAAGTTACGTATTTCCAGAGTCATAAATGTGAATATATATTTATATAATGATACATTAAATACGATTGTGATTGGATTGTGTATATTCCCGAGTCATGCAATATATTTTAGCATAATTTGCATATGATTTGTGCGATGTAATAGTAATACACACAGCTGCGTTGACGTTATTTACACTTTCCGGCACACAAGTTTTGATGGTTGCTCCCAATGTCCAAATGACTGCTGAGTACAAAAAATACATTTCGTAAAAACACAAACCTAGCATATTTTTCACAATTTAAGGGTTTCCTAATTTTTAACTTATTATTTTTCGAAAAAATCAGACTGAAATACATGTATACATATGCAGTTTATCGAAGTAGTTATATCACTGTGGAGTAAATAATAAACATCATTCTTAGGAATACACATTGTGTAATTCATTATCATATTGCCATACGATTGCCATAGGGATTACAATTATGTCTGTGGAATGGCTATTCCAGAACGTTTTATTATGTGAAACATTTATTATTTCGATCCACATGTTTCATTGTTGTCTATGTATGTCGCATATTAAAGTAAGGATAATATGAATTGAATATATTGTGATTAATAATAGAGGAATTTGTGTCACAAATTGACGAGTTCGTTGGATAGGTCGGCAGATGGATCTGATGGCTAAGACTAGTGAACACAGTTGGATTAGGTGTAGCATGTATATTATGGTTAAAACACGTCGTCAAGTAAAATATGATTACTATTTTACACACAAGTACAAGTGAACCCCTCAACACTTCAACACAAACACATGTCAAATAACCACCCTGCTTATGAGTGTATCATTTCATAACACAATTCCAAAGTGTCTCATTACCCCACATAATGTTACAAGTGTCAACTACCCCACAACTGTTCACAAGTGTCTAATTCCCACACAGGATCATAAGTGTCTAATTCCCCACATAAGTGTCTTAAGTCCCACACCAGTTCACAATTGTCTAATTCCTCACATAAGTTCATATGTGTCTAATTCCCCACATACATGTCTAATTTCCCATATCAATTCATAAGTGTCTAATTCCCAACACAAGTGCACAAATCTCACACAGTTCATAAGTGTCTAATTCCACACATAAGTGTCTAAATCCACACACAGGATCATACGTGTTACATTAGCAACTGCATTAACTTCTCTCTAGATTCCATTGTCAGTGAGTGTGAATATACAGGACGATAGTACTCAATAATACACCCGGCCACCTCAGGACAAGTAATGGTCCACACAGGACAAGTCACGGCCCACACAGGACACGTAATGTTTCACACAGGTCAAGTATTGGTTCACCCAGGACAAGTAATGGTCCACACAGGACAAGTAACGGTCCACACAGGAAAATGTTCCACACAGGTCAAATATTGTTCCACATAGGACAAGTAATGTTCCACACATGCCATTCACAGTCCACACAGGACACATAATGGTCCACACAGGCCATTCACAGTCCACACAGGACACGTAATGTTCCACACAGGTAGTACAAGGTCCCGGCTTCAGAGTATAGTCCCCCACTCATGGAAACGTAATAATGGAAAGTTCTTACATATTAGCCCAGGAACAAACGGTCTCAACAATGCACATGCAGGCTCGCTTCCTCGCCTCGCTGCTCTCACATGCCCGTAGCACGGCCACACCCAAAAACCACCTGTACAATACAAAACTATCTTCTAGCAAAAATTCCAGAATTACAATGTATGTCCAAAAAGAAAATATATTTTTAAAAAACAATCCTCAGCTATTAGCCACTTATCACTTAGCCACTCTACTAAAGTGTCAATGAATGAACAATTCATTTACTGTGAAGTCTGGTATAATATTTCACAATCTTAGGCGAATGCATATTTGAAAATATTAATAACATTAATAATATTAATAAAATTACACAAAGCCTTTAACTAGTAAAAATACATATTCACAATTCACACAATTCACACACAAACTACATGTCACTAAAACTAATGCACATGTACTTATAGTTGGATAACTCAGTCTGCTGTCTCTGATACAAGTATTGTTGTTAGCTAGTCGAGATTCAAATGTCCCCTGTCCACAATGACCCCACTTCAACTCATGTACAATGCACATGTCCAAACACACAGGTAACTTGCTTGACCACTCAAAAAACCAATACACAGGAATGTCAACATGTATCTCACAGTAGATATTCACTCACTACATACATGTACACTACCGAATTTGACCACCTATGTGTCCAGTGTCCAGCAAACCATATACCTATATACCCAACAATGAATCTTGTGACAATTTTGAACCATATGAGGTTCTTACAGGAAAGCAAACCACCATTTATTTTGTGAAAGTTTTGAAACTCGTCACAGATTGAATGCTATCTTTAAATTCGACTACGACGGTGGTGGTGCACACACCTACTGTCAGTTCCACGTTTTGCTGCCGACGAAAATTTGGTCATTAAACACATTAAATCTTAAATATAAGTACTTTTTTACCAATAACAAAAAAGTCACCCTCCCCAAAACAATTGTTTGGATGAAATTCCATCAAATATTGATTTTATTGCGAAAAAACGATTTTCCTTAATTTGTTTAACATGGGGAGTCAATTTCCAAAACTTTTCGTTTTTTGATCCTTCAGGATATCATATGTATGTAAAATTGAAATCCCTGTGTGACCCTCACATTTAGAATGCAGATAATGCATTTAATAATCGCTGTGCATAGACAGTACTCATGTAAGTATGTGCACCATACATTTTGAAGTCAAATGTAAAGACAGCATTTAAACTGTGACGAGTTGCATGACTTTCACTAAATTAATTGTGATTTGGTAAAACGCTGTTGTTCGGATTTATTTCCTGTAAGACCCTCATTTGTGCCAAATTCCTCTTATAGTACCACATTATACCAAATACAAAGTATCCTTCATCGAATGTGTGACGCAAATAAAAAAAAATACTGAAGCAATTGTATGAATAGAAATAAAACGTTTAGGATGATACAACGTTCTTGAATAGGTATTAGACTGTCAATGGACATAATTGAAATCCCTATGTGACCCTCACGCTTTAGAAGTACATGGCACATACGATAATGCGTTACACAATTTTATTTCTACGAATGGTGTTTATTGCATTCGCTACAGTGGTATAACTACTTCGATAAATTGCATACATATATTTCTGTTTTGTTGATAATAACACGTGAAACGACAACGAGGCCACTTGAAAACCCCCAATTTGTGAAACATCTGCTAGCTTTGTGTTTTTAAGAAAATTAATATATTTTTGATATTATACATTTTTACATTAGAAACAATCATCAAAACACGTTTGTCAGAAAGTGTAAATAAAGTCAACTCAGCTCTGTGTATTACTATGTCATGACACAGATCATATGCCAAATATGCTTATATTATATTGCATAACCAATTGCATTAATAAGCACACATGTTTTATTAATTGCATGCCTAATTTATATAGTCATGATTCGGGAATATACCCAATATAATCACAATCGTATTTATCATGATATAAAATACATATTGACATTATGACAATGGAAATACAGTGTTAGACAACTTTATATCATGAAACAAAAAATTTACAGGAGATTAAGTTGTCTAACACTGTATTTCCATTGTCATAATGTCAATATGTATTTTATATCATGAAAAAAAAAATTGACAGGAGATTAAGTTGTCTAACACTGTATTTCCATTGTCATAATGTCAATATGTATTTTATATCCTGAGCAAAACAAACTTGACAGGAGATTAAGTTGTCTAACACTGTATTTCCATTGTCATAATGTCAATGTGACGGTTGTAGACATTGTGTAAATCGGCCAATATAGTGAGGGTTGTAATTGGGATGCCCAGTGGGTTGTTATTTGGTTCAGAAATCAGGAAAATAAGTCAGAGATGATGGTCGTATATTAGAATAGAGATAACCGTATTGAAGCCTGCGGCGTCGCCGTAAATCGAAGTTTCCAACCGTAAATCCACCGAGTATCTCCCCAAATTACAATTTCAATACAGTTACATTCTAAATATTCGGATTTCTGTTTTTGATAAACAATAGCTATGATTCAGTGTTCTTGGTCTTTGTCAGGCAGTCGGCGTTGATGTACACAAAATTCAAGCTTCTTTTGTCAGATTAATACTTATTCGCAGTAAGACTATTTTTATCAGTATTTACAACATGTCAATGGCCTACGGAGCCCCACAGGGGACATGGAATATATTTGTACCGATTCGTTCCCACGAAATAACAATAACAACAGCTGGGCGCCAAAATAATTCGTGGCAACGGATTGTTAATTCGAGGGAACGAATTGTTAATTCGAGGGAACGAATTGTTATTTCGTGGGAACGAATTAATAAAAAAGAATTCTATGTCTAAAGTAGCGATCAGTTCGCCTATTTATGTTTCAAGGTGTATGATCACGTGGTACTAACAACAACAACAAGTACTGAAACTTCCAGAATCCATCTGATTGAAAGTACGTATTATTTTATATCGTCCTTATTACGTAACGGATTTTCATGAAATATGGCACATCAAATGCGTCTTGTTAAGCTGCATTTGGTGGTCTCTGTATTTTTGCCCAACTTTCTGTCGTTTTTGCGAAGAATCGATTTCCGTGTCGACACGGAAATCGATTCTTCGCAAAAACGACATAAGTTTGTGCCAAACTCACTAGACCACCAAATGCAGCTCATGAAGACGCATTTACTGCGCCATATTTCATCAAAATCCGTTGCATATTAAGGACAATATCAAAGAATACTTACTTTGGATTGGGCGACGTTGTTGTTGTTGTAACCACGTGATCATGCACCTTGTGTCTGTTCCACATTTTTCTGCCGACGAATGTTTGGCTATTAAACACATTAAATTTAAAAAATATTTAAAAGTAAGTACTTTTTCAACAATAACAAAAAAGTCACCCTCCCAAAAAAAACCAGGGGGATCAAAAAATTTTTTTTTTTGGAAATTGACTCAGAAACCTGGCGAAACATTGTGTAGATGGATATGTCCCATGGGACGACATGGACCCTCCTGTCGCAAATGCATATATTTATATTATTTTCTTTATAATTGTTATTTACTTTTCATGTGTATCCTTTTCTACTGTCTGTTCCACGTTTGCTGCCAACGAACTTTTGGCTATTAAACATGTTAAGCACATTAAATCTAAACAATATTTAAAAGTAAATACTTTTTCATCAATAACAAAAAAGTCACCCTCCCCAAAAAAATTGATTTGATGAAATACCATCAAATATTGATTTTATTTCGAAGAAAACGATTATCCGATGGGAATTTAACATGAGGGCTAAAAATAGATTGTTTTTAAAATATTTTTTTATTTGTGGACCGATTTTCAAAATCTAACTTTTGTTTTCCTAATTACATCATTTTCAAGCTATCACGCCAGGTTTCTGAGTCGAAACGAAAAGTTTTGGAAATTGACTCCCCATGTTAAATTCCCATAGTAAAATCGTTTTTCGCAATAAAATCAATATTTGATGGAATTTCATCAAATGCATTTTTTTTGGAGAGGGAGACTTTTTTGTTATTGATAAAAAAGTACTTACTTTTAAATATGTTTTTAGATTTAATGTGCTGAATAGCCAAAGGTTCGTCGGCAGCAAAACGTGGAACAGACAGTAGGTTCATGTTCGTTGTCTATCGTTTTATTTAGGCGTTGCTGTCTTTCTCTTCCTTGTCTATGTTGTTGTTGTTTTGTTCGTTTACAGGTGGCGGAGGATTTTCTCCAGCTAGTTAAAACCAAGGCGCCGGATATCAAAATTATCTCACAGGAAATCTTCACCAATGATCCAATGCAGCGAATACAGTATTTAAAGGTAATATTAATAAAATAATAAGAATACTAATAATGATTATTATTATAATACTATTATTAGCATCGCCTCGCCGATATGCAAGATTTGATATAGCGTTAGTCCGTGTACGTGCGTACGCACATATGCGTGCGTACACACCTTTCATTTTTCAATAACTTATGAACCACTTCACAGATTTTGATAATATTTGGCCGCAATGTGTGTCTAGTGATGGTGCTTTGTTTGGCAAACAACCCACGTATGTCAGACCATGTTAAGGGCTGAGTATGAGTGCATATGATATGTAGAGACTCAGCCGTATTGTGTTATCATATACATGTATGATGATGCAAAGAATACTTTGACGGAGAAATTTTCAATTTAAGGATAAATTTATTATTTTTTATTATACTGAATTTATTACATTATCACAGCCATTTTGGCTGTGATAATGTAATACATTCAGTATAATAATTCTACATACTTTTAATCATCAAATATATGCAGTCGTTAGTTCTGTATGAAATAATACATTTCCGGAAAAATAAATGATTACTCCCTCAAAATATACTTTGCTAGAAAAGTATACTTTGCAATGTTGGTGAAATAGGCTGATCCGGACAAAGCAGATAGAGCATATTGTTGTCTCCATATGGGGTTGGGTTATAAAACTATGATATGATATGTTTTGGGTGCCCAGCTACCGTCGTTTCGCGGCAACATAACATGTATCTGTTGTTATTTGCTTTGATGACAATTCGTTACACTCATACTCACAGCTTCTTTCCGATCCTGATCAGTTTGTAATCTCAATGTCACCATGTCACGTGATTGGTTTCAGAGTAAAGACAGCCGGATAATATTGGCCGGAGGTTACCATAACCACGGACGGGCTATACTCTGTGCTGTAAGTAACACGGAAGCATATACTGTCTATTTCACACACAAACAAACTGCCGAAATTGTACATCTATGTAACCATTTTTTTTCGTGAAATCCTTTGGTACATTTACATGAGTAGTAGTATTATAAAGGCTCGGACTGTCACAGATCTCATCCTAGGGCCCGCCCCACCCCACAAAAATGAGCCCTGGGGACGACCCACCACCTCGCCGGCCGGGGCTGTATGCTAACAGCAGCAAGGTGGGTGAATGCAGAAATTGTTGGGGTGGCTTTCCTGGGCCTCGTCCGGTTTACCAGCCCACCTTCCGCCCACAACTCTCGCCGGCCCGGGCTCAGCAGGGGGTGGGAACACACCAGCCAGATCGGTCCAAAAACCCTGATAGCCCCCATTACTTAACTCTCTGCATGCTTGGAAACTTGTGGGCTATAAATAGTTCAAAACTAGCGGACACAAATTCATCATATGTTCTTGTATTTCTCCACGTAAATATCATGAATATGTCTTGGAATTTCATTAGAATTGAGTCCTGAGGACTCAATTCTAATGAAATTTCAAGACATATTTACATAGAGAAATAAAACATATACTCCTAACTTGTTTGTCGGATATTTTCGCCGCTAGCATGCAAAGAGTTAAACATATGAGAGCCCACACCCGCCGGTAACCAAATCTGAAACAGCAGACGACAAACTACGTATTTATTTAGCACGGTAAAGATTATAGGGTTCAATGTATAGTAATTTTGAAATTAGCGGTCGCAAATTATTTCAATATGTATTCCTACGCCAGTAGTAAAGGAGTGCATTAGAAATAGGTTAACCGCATTGTATTTTCTAAATTTGAAAATTACAATACAGTTAACCCTATATTATCATGTAACAGATGAGCTTGTCCACTCGTGCTGTATGCATTTCAGGCGTATCGTGTGGGATTATATGGGCCGAAGGTCGTGTGGATTTTCCCGGGCTGGTATATAAACCAGTGGTGGAGAGTTTCCCTGGATGGTTTACCTTGTAATAGGTAGGAATCGGTCATTAACCCTTATAAACTGCTGGAAACAAAACTTGTCGTCTGCTGTTGTTTCATATCGTGTCTTTTATCGCAATACTAACCATTGGAAATGATTCTGAAGTGCTGCCAAACTATGTTTTTGTTGCAGAAAATAAAATTTAATTTATAAACAGCAGACGACAATATTTAATGCAGCATTGTAAGGGTTAAAGGCACTGGCTCTGATATAGGCATAGACAGTAATGAAATAGAATAGGCAAAGCGGCTTAACCCTTCGACTGCTGAGCTCGAAAGTTGTCGTCTGCTGTTACTTTATATTTTAAATTTTTTCTCCATAAAAACATGGTTTGACAGCACTTGATAATCATGTCGGTTGGACAATTATTCTAAAATGCTGTCAACGCATGCTTTTGATGAGGAAAATGGAAAATAAAATGCAGACGACACAATTTAATTCAGCCGGTGTAAGGATTAATACATGTATAGTTGAACATATAATTCGCCTGTAAAAAAATGAATGTTGGTAATGAAATGTTTATGATAAAGAAAAATAATTACTGACTGTTCCACGTTTTTCTGCAGACGAACTTTTGGCTGTTAAATACATGGGTTTCAAGTTGAGCATTTACTGCATTAAAAGTGGTGCATATTTCTCAATACGGATCATGAAAACTGTTTCTAACGCACTCTATAAATATCACGCAATCTGATTGGCTGATGGTCATACATTACAGGTATATCATTGTTTATGAAAGGTCGCAATGTATTTCAATATGTAATATTCCTAATCCAGTAGTACTGTAAAGGAATGCATTTGAAATATGTTAACCGCATTGTAATTTTCAAATTTGCGGCGTATAGCAGAAAATGATAGGTCGGAAGTTTAATGGCGACGCGCTAGCGGAGTTCCTATATTCACAATTCACGACTCACCTCTCGTAGTAATGTGATATGTGCTTGGTGTTTTTAGCTGTGAGCCTCTCGCAGCTTATGTAGCCTGTTCTCAAAATACAGTCAGATATCATGTCGCTATTTTTTCTTGTGGCGCGTATGTATACATCTTGTATCTAGGTCATTGTTAACGACTCGATGTATGCTATTTTACATTTCACATTTATTAGAATGTATATCTTTGGTACATAATTAATTGAAGAAAAACCAATGGAACATCAGATTTAGCCGTTCATTTTCCACAAATAAAACTATTTTGGTCGCGCATTAATGGTGTGTAAACCCGAATCACACCTGTCTGGCAACTGTCTGGATTTTTTTCATTCACAACTAATGAACTATATCGTGTACAAATTTGCATAAATCAACACTATAACCACATGTGTTTGAAGAGTGAATCCGGATATGGAATTACCACCCTTATCGCATCGCCGTATTTCGCCGATATTGATTTCGAAAATTAGTCATATTTTCCTTAAATGATGTCTAAAATTGATAAAAATATACTGTTGCCACTCATTTGAACCGTGTCGTATATATGGTTCACTCACTTGAAGTGTCGCGTCGGCAAGTCTCGAATGAGTGGTAATAGCGTACACTTTCACTTACAATAATTGAGGCCGGATATGAAATTACCATCCTAATCGCATCGCCTTATTTCGCCGATATTGATTTCGAAAATCAGTCATATTTTCCTTAAATGATGTCGAAAAGTGATAAAAATTTCAGAGCTCATGCGGAATACACTGTTTACCACCCATTTCAGTTCTGCTCGCAGCTCAGTACTTTAAGTACTCTTATTGTTTGTTGCAACCAGACCTGTGTCACGTAGCAAGCATCGGCACAATCGTATATCAACTTTAAGCCTGTAGAAGGCGATAGTACACATGCGCTACATAAAGCCCACCACTGAGTGTACATGTATCAGCTTGTAATGGGCCCTATACTGTATAATACAGCTGTCCCCTGGTCTACATATAATTACTAAATCATAACGAATACATTAATATAAAATTGCTGCCCGTGCACACGACATCAGGCAGGACATCTACATGGAAGCCACAGCAATACACACAAATGTTTTTAAATTACACCCGAGTTATTTAAAAGACACAAGGCACAGCTGCTGACATAGATGTATCATCATATTGTAAGGTTTCACTAATTTTCAAGTACTAAATATATTTCAGTGAAAATAATCATATAAATTGTATCATGTAAAATAATAATATGAAAAGTCATGCAGAGCATGATATTATTAGCCGATCAAATCAGGGTTCAATATATGTCCACATTTTAGTAGTTACGGAATCTCAGGGAAAAGTGAGAGAAGTGTTGATTTCCTCCCGAACCAAATTCTCCCAGTTATATTTAGCTATCATTAATATCTGATCATAGCAATACTTATGGTAATCAAATGTAAATGAACTAGCCACAAGTTTATAAAACATTATAATGTGTTAATCGTTTCTCTATATGCTGGTATATTTGAGCAAAATAAGTAGATTCCGTTATATATATTGGGCCAAGTGATGTTGGTGTGGTAAGGGAACTTGCCACCATATCAGCAAATGGTAGTTTCAGTGTTGAATGAATATTGTATATCCCCCACTGTTGCGCCGTTAAATGTAAAAACGCTAAAGATAATCCAACATTACATAAAATAATGTTGATGTTTTTTCCCCAAAACATCTGGCATCTAAGGGCCGTAATGGCTCCACTTTTCTCTCGGTACAGTATACATATACTGCAGGGACAATCCCCACTTGTATATTGTTAATTAACAGTTTGTAGCGTATATTCTCGGCGGTATTTATACTCAAATGTACTTTGCAAAACAAATTACCTGTATATAATGGTTGTATCTTCTTGCAAATGAAGATTTTGTGCAGGTTTTGGAAACCCGTTCCCAAATCCATCAAATAAAGTATTTGTCTTTACCGCGTTGCAGGGTTCGTGAATCGCCATAGCAGCAATGTTTTGTTGTCACCATTATGTTGCGAAATATTCCAGCGTAAAACCTGTACTGTATGCTCTATTTATCTACATATTACACTCCGCAATACTCAAAATTGTAGTCACTGTGTGTTTGTCCGAATTCTGTGGCAGCACGCGAGTGGGCGGAGCTACCGGAGCTACCTGTTACAGTGCCATCTAAAAATAGATGAAAGCTACTATTCGTACAAATTGCCTAGAAGGCAAACCGCCTAACTTTAGTTTACCGAACTCTTGTAGTTATTTTTAAAACGTTTATTTGTAGCCAAATTACCGAACTCTTGTAGTTAAATCGTGTATGTATAGCCAAATTGTGTTATTTCGCTATATTTAAAGTTTTAAACAGAGCTAATGAAAAATTATCCGGTTGATGTAGTTTGGAAGTGATACAACAAATTTCGCGTTTGTAGATTACCGAATATAGAAGAAAATGGTGGTTACAAACTTTTTCACAAACCAATGGATAACCAATATATATACCAATAATGAAATAATACAAACTTCACTTCCATTGTTTCTGTGTTCACAATACACTTGCCAAACCTTCCATATTTGGAAGAAAATGTTCAACACTCAATTATTGGCTAATAAACAATTATTACATAAATATATGTTGAGCAAGCTAAACAAAACGGCTCTGTCCTTCTGAAACAAAAATGGCGTGTTTCTTTTTTCTTCCTGCTCTTCATTTCTTACACGTTCACGAACCTTCCACGCCGCCGCAAGTTAATTGTTGTTGCAATTTCATAGATTTATATTAAATTTATGGATCCATGAACACACTTTAAAAAGTTACAAAACAACGGAAGTTAAAAATAATAAGCATGTATAAACGGTGCATGGAGTTGCCATATCGGCCATCTTCGTATGCTTAAACAATCGCTCAGTTTCACCTCTTATATAGTTTGACACAGACAGCAACGGCTATTACAGATACAATAATAACGTTTGGTATAACATAACGTCTTCCACATATACTTATTTACAGCGTGCTGTGAATTACCTCATGCCAAAGTGTACATCATGTTTGGTACATGCCATATTGGTTTTGTCATTTCCAAAGTCTACAAAAATGGTCATGTTATACTGTGTAAAACATTCGGTCACTACACTCATCTAATTTTAGAACTACGGGTATCAAGGTGTATGATCACGTGGTACTAACAACACCAACAAGTACTGACATTTCTAGAATCCATAATCTTTTATACTGTCCTTATTATATTTTAACAGATTTTGATGAAATATGGCGCATCAAACGCGTCTTGTTAAGCTGCATTTGGTGGTCTCGGTATTTCCGCCCAAACTTCTGTCGTTTTTCCGAAGAATAGATTTTCGATTATTCGCAAAAACGACATAAGTCTGTGTCAAACTCCATGGACCACCAAATGCAACTCATGAAGACGCGTTTGCTGCGCCATATTTCATAGAAATATCCGTTGCATATTAAGGAAAATATATAATAATACTTACTTTGGAGTGGGCGCCGTTGTTGTTGTTTTAACCACGTAATCATGCACCTTGGGTATGGCAGCTGTACCACATATGATAGCAGCACAAGTCCATTAAACACCAATATTCATTGTGGCACTCAATACAGAAATAAATAGTACATACAATATAGTAGGCCGTCAGCCAGAAATAGAAACCCTCTTCCCCATGTGGGATTTTTGCAGACATATTTCTTCTGAAACTTAATTCAATTACGAGTTCTATACCGTATGTCTGCGCTCTGTAACCCGCTGGATGAATGTTTGGCACCATTTTTAAGTAAACCCGCCTCGAACTCACATTTTTCATTGAAAATCGACTGTGTTTTAGCATTAGAAACAACTGATATGGCAGTTTTGTATGTTTTCTGATGTGTTCATAACTATACAATGGCATAATGTTCAAATAAATGTATCTGCTAATTCAGATAAAAAAATTTGCACATTTTGTTACCCTACCCACTGAATTTCAATGGCAAAACCTTAATGACTCCATAAAAGTATGGTACTTTTGTATTTTCTTTGTGTCAATGTTACCTAGTAGTGTTCATTAGACATGTTAATTGCATATATGCCGATTATCTGATGTCTGCAGTCTATGATACAATGTTAAAAACAAAGTATATTTATTCATTCCCCACCCATACATTTTAAAATGGGAATTTCACATGTAATTAATTATGAACGTGTAGCTACTAACACCTGTATACATGTATGTGGCTGTGACTGCAAAATGGGGCAAAATGGGGCTTATGGGTTTTGTGATCAGTGTAGATCCCTATCAGTCTGTGTATGCTTCTAACAAGCATAGTATATCGTTATCAGTGTACAGGAGTGTGCTATTTGATCAGGATCCACACTAGTCGCAAATCCCGTGAGCCCCATTTCTCCAGTCACAGCCACATATTAGTTATCCACATACATTTTCGTCTCTCTGTATGTACATTTCCTATTTATGCAACCAAAACAATTACCATGTTTACTATGTTATGTATTCCAACATGAACGTCTCTGATACATATAAGTATTACTCTCAGCTGCTGACAGGCCTTTACACACCATTAAGTAAAAATAAATATATAAACAAAATTATTACTGTCAATAGTATATGTCGTTGGTACTAATTTGCAAATTGGATGTAGAAAATATACATTTGTCCTACCATGTTGATTTGTAGCACATATTACTCCATGTATGACACAGGGTGGGGGTTATTGCTGGCTCAAGGTACATAGGGTTAACTGTATTGTAATTTTTAAATTTGCAGAGTATATCAGAAAATGATAGGTCGGAAAATATGTTTAATGGCTCCACGGAAAACGTGTTTAATATACGCCGCAAATTTGAAAATTACAATGCGGTTAACCTATTTCTAATGCACTCCTTTACTAATAAATAAATAATTTGCGACCGTTCATCAACAATAATGTAAAATCTGTGTGTATGACAATCAGCCAATCAGCTTGCGTGATATTTATAGAATACATTAGAATGTATACTTTAAGATAGCCTATATGAGTGTGTACTTGTCACAAGATACAAATGTACATCGAGTGGCTGGATCAACAGTATATATTCTTTAAAGGTACATGCCCACGCAGTAGTCACACAATGTTCTTTATACGAATTAAATAAGTGTATAATTGTGTCACTATTCCACCAGTTCTAAACATTACCCTACGTATTGATTGGCATTATTATACATTTTATATCAGACGTAAATTTCAACACTGATATCAGGGCGATAACCGTGTTTCCTTAAAATGTTAACGGACATTACTATTTATTCTCTGTATTTATTCATTTTTTGATGTGCAATGATCATACTTTATAGTCTGTTGAAAATATTTTTTTTTTTAATGTAGACGATTATAAGAATTAATAAATGGATTACTGTACCACAGTGCAACAACAGAGCAGTATAGAAGCGACCTGGTGCCAATACTAAAATATTTTTAGCTCCAAATTAGGAGATAATGACTCCTAATTAGGAGATAATAAGTCCCAATTAGGAGTTAGTATCTCCTTTTTAGTGTTTATTATCTGCCTGCTAATTAGGAGTTATTATCTCCTAATAGGACTTACTGCCTCTTAATTAAGACTTACTGTCTGCGCCGATGCTAAACATAATTAGGAGATAGTAAGTCCTAATTAGGAGGTCTTAAGTCCTAATTATGAGACAATGACATATATTAAGTCCTAGTTAGGAGATAAAAATCCGTTTTAGGAGATACTAACTCCTGATTAGGACATATTATCTCCTAATAATGAGTTAATATCTCATCATTAGGATTTAGTATCTCCTAATTAGGAGTTAGTAGATAGTATCCTAATTAGGAGATAATATAGTTTAGCGTTGGCACCAGGACGCTTCCATAGTGCAGCTCGTGTATTATTGATCGCCGTTAAATGTTCAGGACTGGTATGCACTGCGGATACCGTAAAAGTCACATTATTACGTAATGTCTATCAGCAGGGGCCCGTTTCTACGGCAGCTTGAAAGGGACATGCGCAATTCTTTTTCTATCTCGTTCCCACGACATAACACCTCGTTTCTACGACTTAGCTTTGTCGTTTCCACGACATAGAATCTAGTTCCCTCGAGATAGCATCTAGTTCCCACGAGATAGCATCTCGTTACCACGAGTTAGCTATGACGTTCCCACGAGATAGCATCTCGTTAGCACGACATAGGTAGCCAATGAAAATGCAGCATAATTACCGCCATATTTATTTTAGCCATAGATGATTATCGTCCGGCAGCCAAAGGCCGACTTGGGGCTTTACCTTGTTTTGAATAACATGGTTTTTTACATAGGGTAACCTATGTATTGTGATCGCGTCGGACAGTTAGCCACGCGCCAGAAGACCCCCCTAGATGGGTTAGTCCGTAGTGATATCTTGGAAGAACCATAACAACAACATGCATTGTGTTACTCAACGTTTAACTGTCATACGCAACCGCTAATTGAAAATAATATTATGAAAAACAATATCAAGTTTGACCTTCCGACAGTCTATTTTTAAACTCACCCAACACCTGTGCGAAAATGCTTGTTGACCCAGATTTGTTTAATGATCGCGATTGTGTCGCAACAAAACTCGCACGTGTGGGTCTAACTGATGTTAATACTCATTCTATCGATGGATTTACAGCGGATTTAGTGACATTCCCGAATTCGGCCTGATTGACATTTGTCTATGGTGGCCAATACACGCCAACATGACTGTCAATTCTACGTTCAGGGAAGGGGGTCAATAAGTCAGTAAGTGATACATTACAGTCAGGGAACAAATTAATGACAGTATAACACATCCAGCGTAGATTAATACCCATATTAATGCAAGTACCGAAAATACGACAAAAAAAGATTCCAACAAGTTTGGGCTTCCATACATTGAACATTTTGTCAGCGGTTTCCCCAATGACGTCATTTGTATGTTTTAATATACTCGATCCGGGCCAACTATTTCATTCACAAAACAGAAGGAAACAAGGCGATGTCAAAGTAATGCAGAAACTTTAATACAAATCCTGCTACAACATTGTTTTGTATCGACAAGGCATTTTCAGTGATGATGTCTTGTATATTTGTTACCGTATCTTTCTGATATTGCTATGCATAATCTGTAATGTTGTTGAATGTTTTGGTACATACTGTAGAAGTGCATACTGTACTTGTGCCATATCAATAGTTTACCCATTAACCATTAAAGCGCTGAAAAAGAAAATTGTCGTCTGCTCATTTTGTATATTTTAATCTCTTTAAAAACCTGTTTTAGCTGCGCAGTAGAATCGTCTCAGTATGTTTTTGAGGAGAAAATATAAAAATATTTAAAGCAGCAGACGACAATTTTCGTTTCCAGCGCATTAAGGGTTAATGAAACTACAACACCAAAACAATCAATCAATAAATCTAGTTTAATCTTGTAGTACCCTATGTTCAGTACTTTCAGTACTTTGATTTTATTACTGACTTTGCATGTCCAGACCTTCTAGTTTTGAAATCCAACTGATGACAAGCTGTCACCCTTGAGCATTTAAGAAATTTGCACAAATTCAAGATGGCTGTCAAATATATATAGTGTGTAATATAGTTGCATTAACATGAAGACATTAAGCAATTTAAGAGCGTAACCTGGGTGTATTTGACATAGTGATGTAAATTGGCTACGTTAAAATTCAATTCCTTAACTGATGTATGGGAGAAATTCAAGATGGCCGCCAAATGTGACCATCTGACGTAATTCCACTAGTTCGTCAAAAGAAAGAGTTTGATTTTTATAATATTGGGTTTATTGAAACAATGAATGTTTATTTTTGTAACTTTGCTGTCAGATTGAATAATATTCTAAATAGCAAAACTCCCAAATGGCCGCCAATTATAAATATGTATTTCATTATACGTGCAATCGTATCTCTATATAAGAAAACATATATAATTTCACTCAGAGTCTATATCAGAGTAAATGTGCATACGAATATTGTATTTGGATACACAATGATTCTAGTACCTTAGGTACGCAATTAGATCATTGTTTCAACAGCATTAGTCCAAGATGGCCGCCAACTATATTGATATTATTGTAGCAAATAGCTTATATAATTACACTCGGATGTCACATCTAAGAATGTAAATATACCAAATACTGGTATTAAGTCAAGATGAGCATTTGTTTTCCTAAGTTAATATAGACCATTAGACAACGTTCAATAACATAAGTCTAAAATGGGCGCCGGATAATAATATAGTACATTATACTAGTAATCAAATCATATACTTATAAAAGATTATAAATAGTACATCTGGTTATATACGTTGGCTTATTCAGTTTAATTTGGAAAACCTTATCTTGCAATTCCACATCAACATTCATGCTGACAATATTCTGACGCCAAATCCAAGATGGCTACCAAATTATGTAATTATAACTTATATAGTGGGGCGTTGGCAAGAAGATGTAGTGTGGAAGTTTACAGTAAACTTTAATGACTAATTTGAATGAATACAAGTGGTTTTCTTTCATACCATTGGTTACAAAAGCTTCAATGCTCAACATGTTCACTGTGAAATCACACGAAGTGGCTAACATGCCTAGTACAAATGGAGAATACATATATATAGTTCCAGCGTTTCATTAGCGTTATTCCAGTTTCTGGCTAACATTACTTGCGTTAAACCAGTTTAACATGCATAGCAACTAAGGACTCCCAATGATAGTATTACATTTTAGCAAGTTATTTTTTCTGCGAAAGGTACATAATTTCCACTAAATGGCGGTATGTACATGGTGATTTATGTACAACCTTTTAATATCACTTATCATTTTGGTAAACTGCAAGTAATTGATATATATTCAGATTGTTATTGATTATGTAGAGCCAATTATATGTGTATGATGAGATAATGTAATGTTTCTATAACATTCTTGTTTTCAATGATAAGTCGGAATTCAACGTCTGACTCAATATGGAGTGCATGAATATATCATGTTAAAATACGTAAATGCTGAACAAAGAAATCAAATTTAATCACAAATTCAATAATTCTGAGAAAAACACTGAGATAATGTAGAATAAATATTATAGTGTGGACACAACTAATAGACATTGGAATGATGTTTATGCGCCCGTTTGAAACAAACGGGACATATTATGTATTCATCTTGTACGGGCGGGCACAGCTTGTCCACGCAATAACTAGAGTCCTACTTGACGGATTTTAACCAAATTCGGCAAAACATATTTATGACGACGACATGAAGTAGCCTGTTGATTTTGAGAAATTTCCGATAACGTATCTCCATTTGGCGGCCATCTTTATTGTTCGCATTCTGTATCCTTGTCCACGCGATAACTCAAGTTCTACTGCACCGATCGTAACTAAATTCGGCATACATGTTTATCACGGCAAGATGAAGAAGGCTATTTATTTTCAAAAATGTGTAATTGCTTATCTCCCCTTGGCGGCCATTTTTATTTTTCGCACTCTGTATCATTTTCCACGCAATAACTCAAGTTCTACTGCATAGATCGTAATCAAATTCAGAATACATGTTTATCATGGCAAGATGAAGAAGCCCAATTATTTTCAAAAATTTCCAATTATTTATCTCCCCTTGGCGGCGCCATTTTTAGTTTTCGCACTATGTATCCTTGTCCACGCAATAACTCAAGTTCTACTTTATCGCTCGTAACCAAATTCGGTATGCATGTTTATCACGGCAAGACGAATAAGTTTATTGATTTTGATGCCTTTTCTAATGACTTATCGACCCTTGGCAGCCATTTGTAATTTTCGCACTCTGTATCCTTGTCCACGTAATAACTCAAGTTCTACTTCACCGATCGTAAACAAATTCGGTATACATGTTTATCACAACAAGACGAAGAAGCCTATTTATTTGACAGATCGTGACAAAATTCTATATACATGTTTATCACGTCAAAAACCCTATTTATTGTCAGTGAGTTATCTCCCCTTGTTAACTGGCCTTGTCTCGACGGGCGTATATTGTGACCTTCGGCACTCTTGTTACGATATATATCATTCAAGTTGTGCCACTACAAAATCACGGCAACACTAACTGTTATAGTCATTGCAGACTGCAAAACACATAGTACAAACCAATATATACAACATGACAACCTTCAAGGTACCATGCGATGGATATAACGAGTGCAGTAATCACGGAATTTAATATACTAATATGACAATGCTGAACAACGTAACTCTCATCCCTGCGGCTAGAGTTTTATTGTCATCATATATTTTTATTTTCTTATAGTCATATCTACAATATTAACTTTCATGTCATGTATACTGTGTATTTCGTTGTAATAAGTTTGTCTTTACCGTATGATATGTTATTAGTTTTTTTATTGCCTTGTATGTTGATGTCCTTTTGAAGCACGATGGCGAGGTAAGCGGGAGGTTTGCTAAACAGGTTGAACCATCCAATTGTTCTGTTGTATGCACTGTCCTGTCCAAGGTGGCATCCTTCTTGTCATGTCAACGTATACTGTACTTTATTGTGATTTGATTTCCCTGTTACTTTCCTAGTAGTTCATTGGGAAATAGTTGATGTTCGGCTTGCTCTGAATTTGTTATATTGTTTACGTAGCGCATACACGGTTGCTTTCGTTTTGGGACCGTACACCGCTGACCATGGAGGGCATGTTTGTGCATGTTTGTGCCGCGTTGAATGATCTGCGACCACCGATATCCATTTGTTTATTAAGAAGTATTTATTGCGTTAGTTTCTTCTTTACATGGGTTTCACCTTTCTAATATGTTTCCTATTTTAATAGTCATGTCATCGTTATTGACATGCATTTGTAGAAATGTTGCAACCTTGACATGATAATCCATGTATCACACACTTAAACAACTCAACACTCAAAGATAGGTTAGCACAGGACGCTTCATACGCCTCATACTCAGTTATACGTACATACATCTGATACATACATTAATAACATCTTAGCTAAGTGAATTAATTGCATCAATCGAGTGGATGCATGTGGTGTTCGCCAGAAAAGTGGAACACCAGCATTGTGAAAACAGTCCCTTTGAACATGTATCTGTCAATACCTATGTTAGCAGATAACATTACACAATTTATCCGATTTTAATTTTTTATAAAATAAAGCACATTTGATTTAACCGTATATAAAGTATGACATTGCATGGTAATATTGGCTGACAGGTTCATCGGTATGATAACTAATAGATTTGCTTAAGAAAAGCATTATTTGCAAAAACAAAAATAATAAAAATAAAATGCTAGTATCATTGAGTTGATTGTTACTATAAGGTAATCTAGTTATATATTGTTATAACAGTGTGCGCCCTATGGAGTTGGACTAAACGTAATTATATAACTTAATTATTAAACGATGATTGCTATAATTTATATTTGGCAGTCATATTGGACTTCTTCTATTGGGACAAGTGTCTAATTACATAATAAGGTTACACAAGAACACAAGATTGACATAAATATATGTGGTTTCATTGAAGGTCAACGTGACATGTCATATTTTAATAATTACACAATATGATTGTCATTGCAAGGTAATTTATATATGGCGGCCATTTAAGGCTTATTCCATTGACAACATTGTCTAATATTGCATTTGAAAGTTACATAAAACGTTCAATGTGTCCATAAACCTGAGGTATGTATACAAATATGCTTAAATTACTCAATAGTCCCAGAAAGTATTACGCAAGTTGTGCAGTATAAGGCAACTTGACTTTTTTTTAAATATTTGGTGGCCATTTTTGACATCTGTTATTGGCACTGTTATTTAATTATATTCCTAAGTTACTGAAATCGTTCATTGTATACCTAATTCAATACATCTATACCAATTTACTACGATATATCGCTAATATGCAGTTATATACTTAATTATTATATACCTTCATATTTGCCCCATTGACTTTGCAGTGTTGCTAACCACCAATAAATTGCCGTATTGTACGCTGTCAAGCAGTCGTATTGTCGTCAAACTGCGTCGCGCGCCTGTGTCGTTAAGCTGACAACAGCTGATCGCGAATAAGGAGATGTCCCAATCCAAGGTCCATAAAACTGACATCAGCACCAAAAGAAGTATGTTATGAAATATAGCCTGTATGGGATAATACGATAACGTTACATGCCAAATACACTTGTTGCCGACAAAAATCGTTTCAACTCCTAAATAAGGTTCATCCGATCAAGGCGATGTGGCCTCGTGAGTCGTGCTTCATAGTTCTTCGGGACGATTTTGAACGTTTTGTGGAATTAACAATAATCATTGATATGGTCGGCAAATAAAACATGTGTTAAATAAACTTACGTGTTTAACTTAAACTTTAAGTATGGCTTTTTATCCAAATTTAACCCTTATCATGCCTAGCGCGGTAGAGATCCGCGCTGCGGTATATCTCCTCCCACTGTCAAGCGCGTATGAGAGCCGTTTCTTGGGGCATTCCCAAACTCGGCCTCGTTTGAAGTTACTATAACTGTTCATGAATGGAATATGTGAGTAGTAATAAGGGAGTCAAAATGATACCACCTACCGTGATATCATTTATAGCCCTCTATTATACCCCCACCACCCCCGAAAAATAAAAAATTGGTTAACGAGGAAAATTGTCTCCCGACAGCAAATTTATGAATTTTTAGAGAAAATAATTTTAAAAAGAGGGAGTCAAAATGATACCACCTCCAACCAAAAGTTGGTGGTGGTATTGTAGTCTCAATTATATTGGTAATTGACTTTTGAAAAAATGGTTACAATAAAATATTATTAGAGAAAATGGATAATACAATACAATTCGAATTGAAAGTTTTTAATGCCTGTGTTGAAGAAGTTTACGAAGAATACGGGGGTTATAGTCCTATATATAAATTCTATAAAATGAGAACACTAGGCGATATCGAATACATGAAATACCAGAGTAATTTATTACGCTCCGATAAAAACGTTGCATTTACAATATTATACCGGCAATTATGTCAACTATACAA
>CM055281.1:20760297-20823835 GCA_029237695.1 Conchocele bisecta | reverse complement strand
TCAACTATACAAGAGGCAAATACAAACATTAAGACGGAAAATGCGTATCGGATATGAAACTAAGGTGTATTAATATAAAATTATTAATAAAACCCAACGATTCGTTTACGAATGTACATTTCTACGATATCGCTTATAAAGATTATGAAAATTATTAATTGAACATAAAAAAAAAACTACTAATTAATTTATAGCCGAGTGTATTTTCCTTATCGAAGGTATGTAAACGGGCTATCTGGAATTATTTTTCATCAACCTCGAGCGGTCTCATAGGAACACCGTTGTCATACTTTGAGTGTATTTTTCCTTATCGATGGTATGTAAACTGGCAATCTGAATTGATCAATTTTATCAACCTCGAGCGGTCGGATAGGAACGCCGTTGTCATGCAGTTGTTTACCATAGCGACCACATTTATAGGGATAGAAATAAAAAGATTTAGCTCCCACCGAGGCTCGAACCCACGACCCTCGTCTCTATACATTATCGCCTTAAACCACACGACCACGAAGGCTGTTATGATAAACATTACATTGTGTTGTACAAGTATCGATGTACACAGGCCGTGTGTACACAGGTTATTTATAAACACTTAGAGACATTAACGAATTTACGGGATGGTTCATTATTTCATTAATAATTTTATAATTTTCTTTAAATTAATTATATTACTTAACTAATTAAAGCTGAACATCCCCTATAATTACATAGAAAACATAATAATTAATTAATATGAGAAAACAAATAAAACACAACTATTTTCACCAACAAAGTCAGGGGTTTGCTGGCGCGGGTTCGGGCCTCGGTGGACCTAAAACTTTTTTTCTTTTTTTCTTTAAATTGTTAATAATTTTCCTAAAATTAATTAATAAATTGTTTACTGCACCAATATAATTAATTTTATAATTAATTTTATAATTATTTAAAGAAAATTATAAATTAATTATTTAATAAAAATATTAATTTCCTCCGACATTATCTCCAAGTTTTACCCTAAATTTATCCCAATCAGTACACTCAAGCTTTGGCATGGTGGCGCGTGCTTTGATTCTAATATCATTTTTTAATTTTTCATATCTCCCCATTTCTTCCACTACGGATTCAAACTCTAAATTTGATATTTTCTTATCGGCCAACGCTTTGGACACTATAACGTCGATGCTATTTTTCTTAGACCTGGCGAGAATGGATATTCTATCATGTTTTCTAAAATTTTTCTCGAGTTTTCCACCCGACGCCCTAATTACCATACAAAGTATTCCAGATAAAACGGTAATTCCACTCAAAACCACTGCAAGTGGAACCGTTACAATTGTAGATAGCGTTGCAGCAGTTCCCGCACGACTCATTACAGATAAACTTGTCAGAACCATACTAGATGCTTGAGCTACATTCGCCGCGTGCTTATATTTTTTAGCGTGTCTTTTTCTATTTCTATATTCTCTTACTAAAATATCCTGCATAGCGACGATATTATTCAACCTAAAACTTCTTTCGTTAATTGTATACAGTGTTGATGGAGTGATATTGACAATTGGAAGCGGTGATTCGTTCATGATTTTCAATATATTAGTATTTACAAAATAAGTTCAATTAACAATGAGACAATAGTGGAAGAACTCTCTGGGTCACCGATTTTCGTAACAAAGTTAATAACACTACCTTGGGAAAGTCTAATTCGATCATAACCGGAGAACGAAACCACCGTGGAACTATCTCCAGCGATTTTAGTGACTCCAACCCCCCGTTCTTCCCCATCTACTACAGTATTTAACGCGACCGCGCCCACAGGTTTACCACTAGCATTAACCGAGCAGACCGCCATTCGGATAACTTCACCTGCAGCTGTCATAGCGTATCCCCCACATTTATTACTCGCTTTGGCATCTAACGAATATTCATTGTGCCCCTCAACCAATGGGCCCCGCTTCTCAGCCCAAACTGTTATGGCACGTTTTAGCGTTTTCATTGTTCGCACTATTCCGGCAAGCGCACTGTTTGAGGTATATGCCTCAGTACGAATCTTATAAGAGGCCTCCTCAAGAGCTTTGGTCGCGGCTATACGATCATGTTTCAGTTTATCGGAAACTTCGGTTATCTTTCCGTCTAGTTCGATAAGTGCCGCTTCTCTGCTGAGAGAGTCCTCTAAGCGCAACGCATCATAAGCCTTCGTAATGGTCGCCTGGCGGCCTTCTAGGGCTTTCTCAACACCCGACCGGGCCTCTTTTTGAAATTCGGTTATTTTCCCGTCTAGTTCAGCAACCGCCGCTTCTCTGATGAGAGAGTCCTCAGAGACGCAAAACCTCATAGCCTTCGCAAATTTCTTGCTGAGGTCTTCTCGGGCTTTCTCAACACCTGACCGGGCCTCTTTTTGAAATTCGGTTATTTTTCCGTTTAGTTCAGCAACCGCCGCTTCTCTGATGAGAGAGTCCTCTGAGCGCAACACCCTATAAGCCTCCGTAAGGTCCGCCTGGTGGTCTTGTCGGGCTTTCTCAATACCCGTTCGGACCCCCTCAACACCCAACCGGACCTCCTTTCGAAATTCGGTTATTTTTTCGTCTTGTTCAGTAAGTGCCGCTTCTCTGTTGAGAGAGTCCTCTGAGTGCAACGCCCCATAAGCCTCCGCAATGGCTCCCTTGTGGTCTTCTCGGACCCCCTCAACCCCCGACCTGGTCTCTTTCAGAAATTCGGCTATTTTCAGTCTAGTTCAGTAAGTGTCGCTTCTTTGCTGAGAGAGTCCTCTAAGCGCAACGCATCATAAGCCTCCGCAATGGCCTCCGCAAGGTTCACCTG
Organism: Conchocele bisecta; assembly: GCA_029237695.1. Taxonomy (NCBI): domain Eukaryota; kingdom Metazoa; phylum Mollusca; class Bivalvia; order Lucinida; family Thyasiridae; genus Conchocele; species Conchocele bisecta. Next base: position 20,821,042 of record CM055281.1, on the reverse strand, counting down.
GTGGTCTTCTCGGACTTTATCAATACCCGACCGGGTCTCTTTTCGAAATTTGGTTATTTTTCCCGTCTAGTTCGGCAACCGCCGCTTCTCTGATGAGAGAGTCCTCTGAGCGCAACACCTCATAAGCCTCCGTAAGGTCCGCCTGGTGGTCTTCTCGGGCTTTCTCAATACCCGACTTGGCCTCTTTTCGAAATTTGGTTATTTTTTTGTCTAGTTCGGTAAGTGCCGCATCTCTGATGAAAGAGTCCTCTAAGCGCAACGTATCATAACCCTCCGTAAGGGGCGCCTGGTGGTCTTCTCGGACTTTATCAATATCCGACCTGCTCTCTTTTTGAAATTTGGTTATTTTCCCGTCTAGTTCGGTAAGTGTCGCTTCACCGATGAGAGAGTCCTCTAAGCGCAACGCATTATAAGCCTCCGTAAGGTCCGCCTGGTGGTCTTCTCGGACTTTATCAATCCCCAACCGGGCCTATTTTCGAAATTTGGTTATTTTTTCACCTAGTTCGTTTAGTTCCGTATGCGTTTCTTCACGACTTTGTGTATTCACAGCCAGGGCATATTCTCTAAGTTGTGATAGTAGACTCTTGTGAATCTCGTCCGTGGCCACCGATATAGTTCTATTGATCAAGGCCTTTGTTTTTTGGGTAGATAAAAAGTCGCCCTCTGTCGGGATGAATCCCACTTCTCTCGGTTCCAAATTCTTTGAATTTGTCACCCAATCGGAAGAACTACCTGGTCCGTATATACTCATTTCAATAATGTTGATAATATATATATAAATTACGAACATGCGTTTAATTCTAAATAATTTTCTTAAAATTAATTAATTTGAAATTTCTAAGACGACCGAAATCGGGTAATCATTCTTCAACTCTCGCCCTTTATCATCAAGAATAGAAATCTTCAACTCGTGGATGTGTCCCGATTCCAAAACTTTCATCTCGGGGTGTGGGAAGTCTAAGGTTACAGTCTCCCCAAAGAAACAGTCGCTGGCGGGCACGGTTTTCAGTAATGTGTGGGGAGTGCCGTCTACCGTGTTGTACGATGTGTTCACCCGATCCAGGTGCACCCCGAGAGTTTTTGTGGAGGTCAAGTCCACAGGATTATCACCCACGTAAATGCCAATTTTAAACTTCTTAAAACCCTCGTCGTAAGGGGGTGAACGGTTTATCCTAACATTGAGGCCAACCCCGGGGACATCTGTATTTCTTTATCAACAGACAATGTCGCAAGCCCCGTGGCTTTTGAGATTGAGAGAGTGGCCAAACGAGGAAGACGCGTCGCGATTAAAGCTTGGACATCTCTGGAACCCCAAAGGCCAGGACGTAATACGGTACTTGCTTCCAGAAGGCGTCTAAGCACTTCTGCATTACTACCGGAGCCCCTTGTAGGTGTAGGCTCTGAGGCTATGATAGTATAGCCCGTTTCAACGTTTTTCCACCCGACCGTGAACGTGATTGATCTAAGGCCTACCCGACGTTTTCCACAGCAGTTGTCGATTGACTTTTGAAGTTCACAACTCCATTTTTGAACATTAGTGATAGTAGCAAACATAATAATATCTTTCAATGGATACCAAAGCATTTAGCTTTAATTCTAATGAAAAGTACGCGGTCGGTGGTAAATACAAGCAAAAAGACGTTGTTAACCGCCTTGTACACCCAACCTTAACGGTTAGACCGGACAGTGGCTTTGCCACCAATTTCCCTAACATCTTTGAACAATATAGACTGCCCAAGATTACTATACTCAACAAAACTAGAAATGTCCCTGTTTTATAGCCGGTGTAGCTCTGTCTATGTATGTACCACATGTTCAAAGTACATGTATTTTAAACCGTGGCGATGTTTTGAATACGATCGTGTAGAGTTTAGCCGATACACACGGTTTACATAGCGGCCAGTGACCGGAACGTTGATTTCCACTTTTTGCACGTGCACGCTATACTTGTCATCGATAAGGTGATTCAGTTCATGTCGTACCATTCATGCGATAGGGGCTATTCGGAAAATTAAAAAACTTTTTTAATTTTTCACTGTTTTCGATATGCCACGGCTTTCCGAAAACGAGCGAAATCAGGCAATTGGGATGCTTGCGGGTGGGATGGCCGCCAGGGCGGTCGCGCCTCGGTTTGGTTGCTGTCGGAAGACGATTTATCGTCTTGCAGCCCGGTACCAGCAGACTGGGGCTGTTCACGACCGGCAGCGACCTGGTAGGCCTCGTGTAACGACGGCTAGAGCCGATCGTTACATTACGTTGACGCACTTACGTCAACGTCGATTGGCAGCCACAGTCACTGCTAGGCGATACGGTGTCTCAGGGCAGACCATTCGCAACCGGTTACGTCGTAACGCCCAACCAATCCGGGAACGCCGCCCGTACACTGGTCAGATAATGACCCAACGTCACCGTGCTGCCAGACTGTTATGGGCGCGACGTCATCTGAACTGGAGAAGGGCTGACTGGAACCGAGTTTTGTTCACCGATGAATCTCGGTTCACAGTTAGTCATGCTGACGGAAGATTACGGGTATACAGCCGTAAAAATGAAAGATTCACCGATTGTTGCATTGTTGAGAAGAACAGGTTTGGGGGAGGGAGCGTAATGGTCTGGGGTGGGATCATGGGAAACCGGAAGACAGATTTGGTTGTTGTACAGGGCAACATCAATGCACAACGTTATGTTGCAGATGTGCTAAATGCACATGCCTTACCATTTATAAGTCAGCATGGTCCTAGTGTGACATTGATGCACGACAATGCCCGCCCTCACGTAGCCAGGGTCACCACTCAATACTTACAGCAAAACAACGTCGACGTCATGCCATGGCCCGCGGTCTCCCCGGATCTCAATCCCATTGAGCACATATGGGATAAGCTGGGCCGCAAAGCACGAGCTAACCATCAGATTGACAATGTTCGCGATCTTACACGGGCGTTACAACGGGAATGGAGGAATTTGCCCAACGCACTGGTATTGCGTTACGTCACGTCGATGCGGCGTAGGATCATTGCATGCATTCATGCAAATGGTGGCCACACTCGGTACTAACGAGATTTACTGAATTTGCCACTTTACTTATTGAAATTCCATCTCTAAACATTAAGTAACACATTTCTGAGTTTTTGTGATTTTTGATTTTGACCCCTACCGCCCTTAGCCGGTTATCTCTCGAATATTTAACAAGATATCCAAATGCAATTTATTGGCTTTGATACAGAAATGAATGAACTTGTTTTTCCATTTTGATTTTTAAAAGTAACTCTTTTGGTTTTTGATGAATCTTTCCTTAAACATGGAGGGACGTTTCTAGTTTTGCTCAGTTATACGATGGAGGCGGTAAACTGGTGGAAAGCAACACCGATGCAGTTTTGGCAGAACCAAATAAATTTCGCTGTATGGTGCGCAACAGCCGGGTGTGGAGTTTCACATAAAGACCATCTGACATCCAAGAATGTCATGCTCCGAAGTGTCTACAACTTTCACGCGTATTATACTATTAGGAGGATTCTCAAAGAACTAGGTATTTCACTACCTCAAGACGACGCCTGGGATCCCATTTCCAACGCATACGATCGTATGGCGTTTGAAAGACTGTGTAACGAATTTAACGTTTCAAAAGAGGCGGACTGGAGACAGAAAGCATTTCCTACCAGCACCGGCCTCGGGGACGTTCTCATTCGGGGCCAGTCCGGGAATTGGACGCAGACTGATTTTAGACACGATCACTCCGGTGACCACATCGTCAGTCGGAACGCCGGGAATTTTGACCCCGCGACTATGACTTTCGGGCCGGAAGTGTCTGGAGGTCGGCACTGTGGCGTGTTTTCTTGTAAAATGTTACCTCCGAAACGGGCTCACGTCGATTACATACAGCAGGCTGCTGAGGTTCAGAACGAGTGGGGTACATTTATGTTAGATAAGGGTCTAGGGTTCACGCAGGCCGGGGTTACTCGCGTCAACGACTCCATTCGCACGTACGTCTGGGCCATCCTCGGCGCACAGAAGCAAACTCGCAGTTCTATACTGGACACGGGAACAGCGTTTGATGCACAAAAACAATTCTTAGCACTTGTAGAGGACGCCATCTCAGCTAGGGTGGACCTGGAGAAGGCGATCCGGAATTATCAAGACGTTTTGCAGAATGCCAGCACTCCAGTAGACTATGTATTTGGAATAGGTCTTTATATGGCGCCGAGCAATATGATACTACGAGACGACCCGGTTGACGGTTACAATAATCAGATCGTAATCGCCACCGCCAATCAAAAAATCGGCCACAACGGTAACGTGAATACGGATATCATCAAGCGCACCCCCAACATGATCGGGTTCAACAGTGTTGAGGTTGTAAGTGGAACCGATTTGGAACCTCGAGATTGTTTCGTGGATCCGACTTATTTTGGTGCGGAGAGCCTCACGGTTAGTCGATGCAGCGTGCAAGCGAGCTTCTCTTTCGTCCCGCAACGACCGCAGGCGTTCGGTGATCCGCTCGGTAGATTCTCTATCGCCACCCGCTTCATCCAGTTGTCTTTCTTCTAGCGCGATATGTTCATCCAGCGACGAGAGCTTGGCGAGGTTAAGGACCAGTTCGCTCCGGACCGTTTGCACAACCTTATCGAGGCCCCGGAGTTCGCGAAGAGGTAACGGTGGGTCATCGTTGAGTATTTCGTTTTCGCTGATTGTGTTAATCGAGGGACCTCGCTGAGCTCGACCGTTTCTGTCGCGGAGGCCGTTTTCGCCATCGTTTCGTCGGTAGACTGTAGGGCCTCTACAGCGCGGGGCGGCATAATTGTTTTACCCCTCTTCCAATCTGGGAATCCGAGTTCGTTCCTTATGAGTTGGCCAACGCCCGGGTTTCCTGCAATGGTGCTCAGTGCTAGGGGTTTACCTGTCATCGCGTTGACGAGCGGGAGATTTGATGCTGCTTTTAGTCGCAATCTACCGTTCAGATCAACTTTGAACTTGGAGTAGTCGCGACTGACAGATGGGACCAGACCTTTTTCTGCCAAACTGTTGTAGTAGTCGTTTACAGCTCCCTCGAGTACTTCCCGACTTTGACAAGTAGTAGCGCCACCTAATTCCCCCGATTGCGATTGGATTGGAACTGGAGGCTCTATGAAGGTCGTTTCGCTATAGTTATCGATGTCACCATCTATGTCATAATCATCCTCATCCTCATCGACGTAATCGTCTCTGCCGATTGTATTCGTGTCAATATCGTAATCAGCCATTATTTATATTTTCTTAAAATTAATTATGTATTAAAGACAAAACCATACGAGTTTAGTATAGATTCACCAAATTATGTCTTCGAGTCAATACGGTCACAAACTCAATCCATACCGCAGACTGCGTGAGCCCCTCGGGGCAAAAGGCGTGAGACAGAGTGTCGTTATTACGAACAACCCATCGACGATCGACCAGAACCAGCAGCTCTTGGTCCGCTTCCCAACCTCGGAGCTAACGACGTCATTATACCGGGGACTGTTCGCCTCGCTTTCACTATTTCGCTGACGTCGACGGACGAGGACCGAACCGTCGTTCAGAACCTGGGTCGCGCCATAATCAAGAAGACCATGATAAAGATTTCTGGTAATGAGGTGATGTCGATCGATGACAGCGACGTCTACCATTGTTATCAGGAAGACGGCGCAAGAGCGCGAAAACGCTGTCTATCAGGGTATTGACACCAGCAAAAATAAGAACGTAACCAAACTTAGAATCGGGGCTGCTAACAAGGCAGATAACAACGCGAGCGACAACGCGATCGCGGCCGCTTACGGCAACCGCTTCTACATTCCGCTCGACTTTGAGTTGCTGGAGAGTCACATGCCCTACTGTCAGAGTGTTTTGGCTGACCGCCTCGAATACGAACTAACGTTCAACGGCTACGGCCGAGTTCTCATAGCCACCGACATGTTATCGACGTATACGATCGACACTGTTTCGCTGGAGTACGACATGGTCACGATGCCCGAACTCGCGCGATTGACCAGATACACGGCAGCGGACGCCAAGTTGAGAACGCTAGTGAGGTTGTGACGATCGAGATAACCAAAGAGGCGGATGGAAATGGGCCATTGAACGTGTACTTATATATAATTACAGACGCACAACTCAACATCGAAGATGGTCGATACGTCTCAGCACTCTACTGATTTAATAAAAAAATCATCTAACGATTTATTAATTAATAAATTTGAAAAAATTAAGAAAATTAGCAATCAATACCAATTCACGATTGGAGATGCCCACTCTGCCATAATATGTGGGCAGACAGGATGTTGAAAAACGGTTTTCATCCTAGACTTGCTCGAGGGCTCCTACCGCGATGCCTTTCGTCACATTGTGATCCTGTGTCCCACTGTGCGGCACAACGATACTTATCAGCGGCGCCCGTGGATATGGACCGACCCTGAGGTATACGTTATTGACCCCGGTGATAGGCTTCACGATTGGCTGCGTGGTTTATACCAAAGATTCCAGGGTGAGCCCACCCTATACGTGATTGACGATTGCTCGGCCAAGGCGGCGATGACCAAAAAGGACATGCTCTCCGAGCTCGCATTTTCTGGCCGCCATGCTTGGCAAAGCGTATGGATATCCACTCAAAAGTACAACGCCGTCCTCAAGGATCTGCGCGAGCAAACGAAATGGGTCGCCCTCTTTCACTGCAAGGACCGAGACTCATTCGATGACTGTCTTCGAGAGAATGACGTTATCCCAACGCGCTAGGAGCGCCTGGAGGTTCGACAGATGCTTTCGGAAACTAAGCACGCCAAGCTTCTGCTAAAGACTGATCAACCAACTGCTTACGAAGTTATCAATTAATTTTATAATTAATTAGCAATTACTTAACGCTCGTTAGTAATTGCTGAGTAAATGCTTAACAATACTTAGCAATTACTGAACAATGCTGAACAAATGCTGAACAATGCTGAACAAATGCTTAACAAATGCTTAACAAATGCTGAACAATGGTTAACATTGCTAACAATTTGGTACTCCGCTGCGAGCTTTGTTGCGAGCATAATGGCGATCATAAGTATCGGGTGGTGCGCTTGGCAATATGTTAAAGTGATGAGACTTGTTAGAATAGTTAAATTAATTTTAAGAAAATTAGCAATAATGAACTGCGACGAACTTCTCGAAAGCTAATGGAAGAAACCTCAACTCCGACTGCCAACATCCTGAAAGATAATGAAACATCAACTCCGACGGAGCAATCGGGATCAACTCCAACTCCAACGGCGGTTGGTATTGGGTTGAGTGCAACGACTCAGAATGAAAATGAAAATGCGGCGCGACGAGAGCGGCTAGCTGCGCTGGTTGCTGGGGGACAATCGGAGCATTATCTCGGTAGGCGTCTCTCAGTTTTTCAGGTGGATAAGATGTCAGATGCGGAGATCAATAAAACGTATGCGCTATACGAATCTAGGTTAGGTGCGGAGATGACAAAAACTCTTGGATCGGCGGCTATTCATTTGTACGCAACCGCCGTTAGTATACTTCTCACTTCTCCCTATACCAAACACCGCGGGATTGATTGACGATCTAGAGACTGACCCTTTTATAGGTCACACTCTTAGAACAGCGTGCTGCTAAATTTATCACAAGTTTGGAATGTACTTAGCTCCACTGACAACCGCGTTGACCACGGGTAAACACTGTCAATTTGGACATATATGTCCACGAACTATAAGCCCTAATATTAATATCATAAATGATGACACAAGACACACCTGCGAGAGTGACGGAACAGCAATCTCCAACAGCGTTGGGGATTGCTCCAACCCAATCGAACCTGATTGCAGCACTTCCAACTCCGATTGATCCTCCAACACAATCGCGATTGGAGTTGGGGGTTGCACGACATAAAAACCCAAAAAGGCAGGCAGCTGGGAGGGCGGCGGCTGCCACCCGAAATGTTATACAAAATAAAATACTCGCCGAGCTTCGAGAGGCTAAACAGTCGTTGCAATCGGGGACGGAGACAGCAAAACATCTGAAGACAGAGCAATCAGGTTCAACAGTGTTGAGTACATCAACACCCCCAATTCACGAATTGGAAGCACACTCAACACCCAATCGAGGTTGGACGAATCCGATTGAACCGCAATTCACGAATTGGAGTTGGGTTGTTGGTGGTGGTCTGGCAGTTGTTGGTGCCCTGTGCGTGTGGAAATACCTCCTATTACACCAATCCTTATCGAGAAAACAACCACCATCAATTCATCCAAAAACAGTTACGAAACACCAATCGCGATTGGATGCGCCCCATTTAAACATTGATCGCGATCCCTTTTATATGCAATAATTATAATTATCAACAATGGCTGAACAAGATGGTAAAATGATAGTGAATGCGCTTTATCACGCCGTGGTGATATCGGGTTTCAGTATCGGGTATGCTCGACTATCAAAGATGGCCCTAGGAGGGTTCGCTCCCAAATTGGACTTTACTGTGAGAGACATAGGGATCGCGACCTTAGATGTAGCGGCCGCAGTTTGGACCCGAGATTATCTAATTAAAGCCGGAATTCTACCCGTTAATATATGGAAATAAATGGGTTCAATCGCAGTAATAGTAGGTGGTGCGCTTGTAAACGCATTGGCGTTCAGCGGTAGCAACTTTATATTCTCGAAAATGAGAAGCTCGAACGTGGATGAGGAGCGCAAGCGTCACGATTTAGCTGTAGAACAACTCAATAGCGCAAAGGAAGCTTGGTCGAAAAAACGAACCGCCCATCTGGACTGGGCCAACGAAGAGCTTCGCCGCGAAAATCACGCCGCGCAAACTTTTCAGAACATTGAAGAAGCCAACCGCGAGTACGCGCTGGCATATCCACAGAAAAGTCTTGATCCAATGAAATTGGGACTGGATTGCGAGCCCCAACTTTCAGATTTCTATGTACCGTCAGAGCCCCGAAAAGATCGCAAGATCGCGTTCATCGTCGTGGGAATGGGTGTGGTGGGTCTCGTCGGCTACTATATTCAATCGAGATTTCAAATTATTTAATAATTTTTACAAAATTAATAATTATTTTAAATATTTTTTTTTATAAATATATATATATATATAGAACGATGTCAGTTGACGAACTTTATTTTGCTATGATCGATGTGGGCTACACGGCCCTTAAACACCGTATAGCTGGTGCAAAGAGTATGATTCGTCTGGCCCGAGATTCTCTCGAAACGTGGCGCGAGGACGAAAAAGCGGCCACACTTTTCGCAAAGCGGATGTTAGATTCCTCCACCAATCCCGGGGGATTGGATGAATGAGATTTTCCCAAGTTCCTTCAGAATTAAACCCCCAATCACAATTGTACTTCCAACAAAGGTTTATTATTATCGACGCAGTTACCGGACGATCTGGCGAGGGCATGTTGGAGATTGTCCGATATATTAGAATACATCACATACGATGAACACGCGCAAACTTGATACCAAACTATCGGTTCGCCTAACAGGCAAGCTGGCGAACACGTACTACAATCCCCGCGGCTACTTGAAGGGACTCGCGGCCATCAAGAACCTCGCGGCGGCGACCAAGGTTTCAGAAAACGCTGTCAAGGAATGGCTCAAGAAGCAGGCCATCTGGCAGATCTATTTACCCGCGCCTCACAATATTCCGCGCCCGAAATTCGACGTGCCGGTGCCGAACCAAGTTCACCAAGCGGATCTCCTGTTTCTCCCTCACGATCGCGTCGGTTGCAAGACGTACAAGTACGCACTGACAATCGTTGACGTAGCGAGTCGTTATAAGGGGGCTGAGCTGTTGGCCACTAAAGAGTATAAGGAGGTGGCCGAGGCTCTTTCCCGAATATATAAGAGGAGTCCTCTCAAATGGCCGAATCTTCTCCAGGTCGATCCGGCCGCGAGTTCATGGGCGCGGTCTTCCATCTATTGTCTAAGCACGACGTTTCTGTCAGACGCGGCTGCGTCAACATCCACCGAGACCAGGGAATCGTGGAGCGGTTCAATCGAACCCTGGCTGAGAGACTGTTCGGACACCAATACGCCAAAGAACTTGTAGACCCTCATTCGCGATCGACTGAGTGGGTGGCCAGACTGCCCGCCGTGGTCTCCGCACTGAACGGAGAGGTGACGAGATTGATAGGTAAGAAACCCGTAGATGCTATCAAGTTTAAAAGGGTGACGAGCGAGCCCTCTGCCGTCTCGCGCGGGCGACCCGTTGGTTTAGAGGAGCAACGGCTTCCATCAGATATTAACGTCCGGTACCTCTATCAACCGGGAGAGATCGAAGGTGGCAGCCGCCGCGCGACTGATCCCGTGTGGTCTCTCAATGTATATCATCTAGATCGATCTATTACCAAGCCCGATGAGCCCGTGCTCTACTATTTGGATGATGGGCCATCTCGAGGGTTTGTTCGCGAAGAACTTCTTATGGTGCCTTCTGACACCCAGCTACCCCCGGATCGTCAGAGTCTTTAGATTGCTAATTTTCTTAATTTTTTCAAAATTATTAATTAAATAAATCATTAGAGAGGTTATGTATGTATTGCGTCTGGTAACACGCGTCTTTTATCGTAGTATGCCGAGAGTCCTAATTTTTGTTGACAGTACGTTTTCATAACGCCGGCTTTCATTTTAAATCCTCTATTTTGTGCTACATCTATAATGTGTTTTCCATCTTCTGTAGTTTCACTTAGTACTCGTTTATATCTATCCCAATTTAAATTGTTAGTTCTCTTGGACATTCCTTTCGCAGAGTTTTTATTAATAGAATTAATTTTTTCTACAAAATACACTTACTAGATAACGCTATCGCCCTATCTCCGCTAAATTCCATTTTGAAAAGTCCGGGCTCTCTTTCGCTCCATTTATCCCAAGCCAACCATTTCTTTTTTTCTTTTTCAAACCCGTCTAGTAAGTTAGGTCTAATCAATTCCTCTATCGTTTTTCCACTAACTCCTATATACATACTATCTGTATCCATCTGTATTAATTCAAAGTCTTCTCTTTTTACGTATTTGTCTAGAAATTCGTAGTAAAATTCCAACATTCTCAATTTAGCTAATTGATAAACCGCTATTCCACAATGGAATGGTCTCTTTACGCACACCTGGGTTTTCTTGAAGATATTTCGTACGCATCTCCTATCTCTTCCAAATCGTCAACGAATGCAGATCTTAATGCTTTGTCAACACAGGTTTCGTTTTGTGTATATGTCGTATTTAAATATCTCTCCGTTGCCTCTATCATTTTTCCACAACACGAGTTTCCTAATAATTTCATTATGTCAGCTACTGGTTTCTTATTTGGTTCTACATCACCTGTTCGTCTTGCGGCTGTAACTTCTTTTGCGAACCATTCGAATGGTTTTCCGCTAATATAATCTATAACACGATGAACTCCAGTTATTTCTAGGCCGTGTTTTAAATACCATTTCAACAGTGGCGCGTACAGCAATACTTTAGTGGCGGTCATAGATCCCACCAATTTTTTTCCATCTCCTCTTGTTCGGCCAGTATCATTTAAATATTTTAACATGTATGTGGGAACTTCATCAACCTCTACTTCTCTGTTTATATATGGGGACATTTCAGAAAACTTATCTTTTAAGTTGTGTGGAACTTCTATATCCACCTCCGCAAACCCAAACCAGTCTCCAGATAAAACTCTTTTACAAAAATTTTTAATAAATTTAGGGTTATGTGGGGTATCTATATGGTGTATAGTTTCTCTCCCACACGACATCTCTTTATTTAACGTAGATAAATATAACGCGTTTGCATCGTACCCCAAAACAGCCTTGCAAGGTTTGGAACCCACTCTAATATTTGAAACACCAGCTTCTGCATATCGTGTAAATACTATTGATGGACCGCCAACTAGAGCGTCCTTCATCATTTCGTATGTTTCTTCTTTTGGTGCATATAGACCATCCTCCGGTATAATCGTTTTAGATGATTTTTGTACTTTAATGGTTCCTCTCAATAAATATTGTATAGCTACTCCAGGTAGTGTTACCGCATCTTTGAAAATATCCACACCTCTGTGTTTATAAAATTCAAACATTTTTTCCACCGCTTCTAGGAACGGTGCTACATCTAAATCGTTATAATATTTCAACCAATCTCTGAAAGTTTTCATATTATTTTCTTCGAAAATTCTACGACATTTACTTAATTCTGTTTCATCTATTAACATTTTCCCAGATAGTTTGGAATACCAATTCTCTATATCAGGTAGTCCTGGGTAATCCAGTTTGTCTGGAGAATCGAACCACCCATAAGGAAAGAAATATTTCTGTCCTTTGCATTCGTAGGCTTTTATCCAACTATCGTAACTTACACCAGGTCCTAGATAAAGTATTACATCAAGAAATCTAAACTCTGGAGTAAATAGAAATATTGTTGCGTTTGCACGATTTCCGACCATTACTTTCTTTGTTGTTGATGCCAGTTCGCCTACTAGGTATTTCTTTATTAAGTTTATATCGTACTTTACTGCTGTTAAAACCTATAACCGGTACTTGCTCTATCCACTGTTCGATCTTGGCGATTTGGTTTTTACGTAAATGTTCTGTATTAAACCCATATCTTGACCACACTTCTTCTCTTATAGCTTTTCCCCTGACTTTCAAATCTTCTACGAATTTTTCTATAAATTTTGCGGGATCTTTATCACAAATATGAGTTACTGTTCCTGAGAAATTATCTCCTATACTAACGCTTACCGGAACGTGCTCGGCTTCGTACTCTAGATTATTACCGAGAGTTTCAAATTCTGGGTTGAGATATGCCTCAAAATCGTATACTATCTGATATGGATAAAGAGTAGTGTCGCAACCGATCTTTATGTCTTTACCCGTTCTTTGAAATTCGCATTCCCACATAACTACTAGGTTGAATTCTTTGCTTCTTCTAATAAATGTATCTCTTCTCATAGTGGATGCGCGTTCTTCTTTTCTATGCTTTGCATGAATCTCACACCCGTGCCAGTAACAGCCGTGATATTGATATACGATATTGGTTTCAGTACAGTATCCATCTACTGGAGCTCCTAAAACCCATCTTTCACCCCCGTGTCCACACTGTTCGTGGTGAATGTGAATTCCCTCGCGCTTTTGCACAGAGTACATCCAATCGATCGCCCCATAACTGTTAGAACTTTTTGGGTAGAACGCTTTCTCGAACGACGAACGCCGGCGCTCTAAATAATTACCATCACATATTACTTTTGTCTCACCTTTCATACATGTTGGTCCGTGTCTCTTCATATTACTCGATTTCGTGAATTTCTGCTTGCAATTATCGCAGGCGTAAATTTTAGATAGGTTTTTAAGGTTTTTTATCAGAAATGCGTGATTATTAAACAGTTCTATTGTCATTGGTTTATTACCTATTGCCTTATAGTGTGCTGGTACCTTTTTCAACCACCATACGTTACATTCGGTGGGTTGATATACTTCTATACCGATTTTAAAAAACTTTTCAACCTTTTTCAGATCTGAAAAAGCAATTGGTGAAACCACATTACTACCAAAATATTGCTTACTAAGTTCTTTCGCCTTTTCTGTACATCTGTCGGGTCTTTTATCTGTCATATGCATAGCTAGACACCTGAACAGACAAAGGTCGTCATTATACTTATCTAAAGAATACATACCTTTTTTATTCTTCAGCCATTCTGGAAGTTCTCCTCCTGCTGCTTCTTTGGATTGTAGTCCCAAATCTATTCCCCTACTACCCTGTATTAGCTTTACGAAAACCTCTACCCATCTTACAAACTTCCACTTTGTATTCGGTCTGTCTATTTTATCGGACATTATTCGTGTTTGCTCCTTATCTGACAGCCATTTTTTAACGGTTTTCATAGATGATAGTGGTTCGCTACCGAGATTTTTGTGCATTATTATAGTTACAGGTTTTCCATTTTTAGTTTCCTCCATATGTTCTAGCTTGTAAGAATATGAATATCTCAAATAAAAATTGGTTGTTATATAAGGAGCGAGTTTATCGGACATGCGTTCAAACCCGTTAATGTCAATGTTTTTACGAAAGGATAATGTAACTACCCGTCTTCCATTTTCTACCTTTTCCAATGTTTCATCGTGAGCCCCCAATATTTCTTCACTTTTTCCACTATCGCGCGAACTATAGATCTTTTCTTATTATTTGGTATTTGGTCACCTGTGTGTCTAATTTGAGACAACTTATTGGTGCTTGAAGGTTTTATTACACTAACCCTTAACTCCGCAATACTTTCATTTTTGATTCTGTTACCAACTTCCTCCGCTTTGGATATATCATTAAATGCCCCTCTTTTATAGGCGCGGGTAAACCGCTTCATAAACACCTTATTCTTTGTGGCGTTTATCAGCTTTGTCAACCCCCTAACTCTCAACCGTTTACTATAAGTAATCCCTAGAGATTCGGCTTCTCTTCTCAAACTTTCTATTTCTACTCTAGTTTCTGGCGTTATCATATTTTCTGTATATACTTTTGTATATATACTTTTGTATAACCTTATCTGTTCAATTGGACGTCAAAAATTTACATAATGTTTTTTTCACGTCCAATTGAACAGATAAATTTCATAGGTTATATACATATATAATGGAGTGTGTGACTTGTTGTAAGACGTTTACGTGTAAAGACTATCTACGAAGGCATCTAGCGAGACGTAGAAAGTTTCCTTGTGTCCCCCCCCCCACAATTTCAATGCCCCAGATGCCCTTGTAAATTCGTTAGTGCCCAAACTCTTTGTAGACATAAGCAACTACGCTGTCAGGTGGCTAAAGGTGAACGTGGTAGACTAGAGCTGGTAGAATTAGTTGCTGATCTGCGAAATAAATTAGCTATATCGGAGGAGAAAAATGAGATGTTGGAATTTAAACTATTGTACTTGCATGAATGATTTCGACTTTTTTCAAAAGTCAATTACCAATATAATTGGGACTACAATACCACCACCAACTTTTGGTTGGAGGTGGTATCATTTTGACTCCCTCTTTTCAAAATTATTTTCTCCAAAAATTCATAAATTTGCTGTCGGGAGACAATTTTCCTCGTTAACCAATTTTTGATTTTTCGGGGGTGGTGGGGGTATTATAGAGGGCTATAAATGATATCACGGTAGGTGGTATCATTTTGACTCCCAATACTACTACTATGTGTAAATTTCTATTTATAAATGATTATGACGTCATTCTGTCTAATAATATTGACCAATCAGTGTGAATAGATGCGTTTATGCACCAACATAATCGTGTAGAAATCCATTCTTTTGTTGGCTTGGAATTTCCAATAAAATGGCGGAAAATACGGAAAGAAGAATGAATGTGAATGTAATTGGATTTCACCAATAAAAATTATACCAAAAGAAAGCTTGTTCAATTTTCTTCAAATGATATGCAGGCTGCCAAGAGGTAAAATAGCAGTACATGATAGTAATTACATGATTAAACAGGACAGTAACACATTTACTGCAGTAATCATATCCCCTGTGTAAATAGCCTGGCAGTGGCTGTGTAGATAAGCGATTTAGGCTGGGGCATGATAAGGGTTAACGCCTTTTCCCCGGTTTTGTTGTGTCTGTAGTGATGTCAGCCATCTTGGTTTTCGTGTATTGTATCGATTCAGGTGCGCGAAATGACGTTGTCAAGTTAGTATTCCTACACGCTGCAATTTGAATAAACTGAAGCCATCACAGGCGCTCGGATTGTTCAACAAAAACAATAGAGAGTCGCATTTCATCACACTATCGGTTTATTTAATTATTAGGATGCATGTTTTGTTGAACGGGTATATAATAAATAGGTTATTGGATTTGTACGGAAATATATTTCCGTACAAATCCAATAACCTACAATTATCAGTCGTTTACATTATTGTTATATTATAATATATTTATATGTGGTGGCCATCTTGCACTTCCCCTCTACAACAACTTGTCTACGAACATATCGAACGTACTGAAAGCGTTTATTGTGTCAATATATCCAATATCAGGAAACATGTGTGCATTTGATGTGGAGTGTGAGAGTAGTTATATGTAAAATATGTCACAATTGGCCTCCATTTTGGATTTTTTTCCATGTCACAGTGAATTGAATTGAATATTAATGTTGCCCGCTTATCTTATGTCAAGTAAATCCACTTTACGCTATTAAATTACTTCAATACCTCACATAGATGCAACTATATGGCATACTATAACTGTTTGGCGGCCATTTTGAAATTATGCAAATTTTTCAAAACACACAAGGATGACAGAGTGTCATCAGCCGGAGTATTGATGTGGATGGCATGAACAAGCAAAATCGCCAAATAAATGTCCCTTTTAAGCTGCCGTACGTTTCACTAAACTTCGTACAACTAAAAGGTTCGTAAGTGCAAACTTATGATAGTCTGTAAATCTCACATTAACACTGTTTTCTTATAAACAATTATTGGATTTAAGTTTATTGAGCATAGGCTGCAAATGCAAATCCATCAATTGAGATTTCCAGACGATCCTAAATTTGCACTTACAAACATTTTATTCGTACCATGTTTAGTGAAACGGGCCCCAGATGTGGTGCGTGCGTTCTATATTATCACACGTGCTTTAGTCTACGAGCCGCGTGGCGTTCAGTCCATGGGCTAGATGTGATTTATACAAAAGTATCCGTACATGTAATAATGAAAATCAAATCGTGACAGCAAATGTGTTGAGAATTCTGTGAATTTCCTAACTCAGACTTGGTATTAACTATGGCTGCTACATATAACGGATAGGGCCCCGTGGCACAGAGGAGGTTACATAATTATTTTTAGAACTTACGGCACTAAATTGTATTTGTTTATCTTTGAAAATCAAACGTTACTCAAACGTTACTAGAGGTCAAACTGACCTATAACTTGTCCATGGTAAGATGGCTCAGATGACAACTCAGTTCACAGTATAGCATACACTAAGAAGAACAGCGTCAGATACACCTTATACAAATAAATTTACACATTTACGAAACTATTGTATTCGGAACAAAATATGGTGTTCTATAAAGTCATTCATTAATATTGCTACATACAAATATGCAATAACTACGTATGATAGTCTGTAAATTTCACATTAACAATGTTTTCTTGTAAAAACTTATTGGATTTACATTTTAGTGAGCATGCAGCCTATGTTCAATGAATGTAAATATATCGACTGAAATTTCCAGACGATCCTAAATTTGCACTTACGAACATTTTAGCAGTTTACAGTTCATTTAGTTCACATACATGGCAGGTGTGACGCAGACTAATTTGCATTTTAAATCGCTGTAGATCGTAATCAGATTGTATATGCAAAGACGCCGTCGAATTAAAATATGATATGTTCACTGTTTCTATAGACAACACTGACGTTGACAATAAGTGAAAGTCTATGTGTTGCTTGCAGGTAATTGTACCTTACCTCATGTACAACGATTGAACAACCATGTTTATTCTTGCCCACAAGGTTCTCCGAGACAAGGACATCAGTATAGTGAGATTTCCTTACCTCACCCTACACGTGCTTGTCTCACACCTAGCAACGGTACATTTTCCAATAGGGCAACATTACCAAGGTGCATGATCATGTGACTACAACAACAACATCAATGGCTGAAAGCGCCCATTCCAAAGTAAGTATTATTTGATATTTTCCTTAATATGCAACATATTTTGATGAAATATGGTGAAGCAAACGCGCCTTCGAGAGCTGCATTTGGTAGTCGTGGGAGTTCGGCATATACTTATGTTGTTTTTGCGAATAATCCATTTTCGTGTCAGTAGACACGGACATCGATTCTTTGCAAAAACGACAGAAGTTTGGGCCAAGGTACCGAGAACACCATTTGCAGCTTAACAAGACGCGTTTGATGCGCCATATTTCATCAAAACCAGTTACATAATACAGACAAAATAATACGTACTTTGAATCGGAGGCCTTCTGTTAATTTCAGTGCTTGTTGTTGTTGTTTAACCACGTGATCATACACCTTGATTACGGCTAATGTGTCTTACTATTACGCCATCAAATAATGAATATGGTTGATGTTTATTTTGTTCAATGGTCGTTGACGTGTTTATTATCATCTCATAGCATCATGACGTTGTTTTAATTTTGATGACATCAGCAATGTGTGACGTATATTTTGGCGTCGCATGGCTGTATGGCGATGACAACGAACAGATACTTGAAAATAGCTTGTAAACGATCCATTGAACTGGCATTAGCGACAAATTCGTGGGTGAAACCTTGGTTATGACCCATTTGCTGTCATAGTGAAGACAGTGGACTTGTCAAAAGTCGCATACATTCAGCGAATAAAAAATTGAAACTTAGTCTAGATCGGATAAATATTTAGATTTTTGCAAATATGTTCTATATAGGGGCGGAAAGAATTATCCACCATATGGACAGGTGTGAATATATACTCCGGTGTGTGACAAGGATATTCCACCCGAATGTTCAGAATATGTTGTCAGCAACGAGGCTTTGCCGAGTTTCTGACGACATATTCTGACCACGAGGGTGCAATATCCTTAGTCACACACCGGAGCATATCTGCAATACTTTTTCTCGCATACCTACTAAGTCCAGAATCATGTTTAGCCATAGTACGCCATCAACGAACCACCATAGTATAATACTAACTTTTTTTCTTTATATGCTATCTCCAATACAACCACTCAATCGCATTACCCGTATCAACAAATGGATGTAAACAAAGTTTACAGAGTCTCCTACATTGGATCGAAAAATTTAACACATAACGGCCCAATAAAAATACGGTCCGAAGACGCCCATGACATCATGTGTAAACCCAATTACTACATACACAAAATAAATAGGACGTAGTACGAGACAAACTCATATAAATATTAACAATAGCCCATATATCCTCGATTCAAATGTGTACAATAATGTTTACAGAATCATTTTATGTTTTTATTTTGAGTATTTATTGCAATTCCGAGACGCTGTCTTCAATTACGTAAATATCAGTCCGCCGAAAGTTTCACTCCGACGGACATTTGTCATTTCAACACGTTGCCGTTTTCAAGAAATTCTTGATCACTGGATTATTAAACAAATATTCCAATCACTATCAACTGTCACTATACATATGTTTGGGGAAGAATCAACAACATACGAGGTAAATATTTTGCTGTCAATTACATGTGTTTTTTTTAATAATAATCATGTAATCAGTATTCGGCCAACTGATTTACAGACGCCCCTTACACAACTCGTCCCACAAATTTACGCCAATTTGATAAAACTGGATAAAACATGAAATAAATAATAGCCTACATAACAAATCCAACGTTGTTGACATTGTTGTCTACTGACAGTACTGTGTAGAGAGCGTGTAAACAATGCAGACGACGTTTGGAAGCCAATACACAAAAAGTAGTTCCGGCAGTGTGTGACAGGTCAGCCGTGTGAGATAGCCGTGTGAGACAGAAAAATCCCACATGGGCGTGGCTTCGGAAATAACATTGAAATGGACTCTGGGTATGCGAGAAAATGATATTCTACACTCGTGATCAGAATATCCTCGTCCCACACCAGTGCATATAATGGATGCTATTGGTCTCTTTCAGCGAGCCTCAGAAATCCTACACGTTCTGAAGCCATGCATGAACATACGGAGCCCAAAAGTTTAAGTATGAGCCATCTTTTTATTTTGTGAAATTTTATCAAATATCGATTTTATTGCAAAAATACAGTTTCCCCATGTGAAGATGTCTATGGGGATTTAACATTTGTCTAATTTCAGAAATAATTGACCGATTTAACATTTGTTTTCTTAGATACATCATTTCCAAGCTATCTAGCCAGGTTTTGGTGTCAATTTCCAAAATAATCCGTTTTTTTACTCCGCCTCCAGGTTCTCCACCGATTCCCCCCCCCCATAGACAAATTATTTCTTCGTATTAAAATCAATATTTTACCAAATTTCAAAAAATAAAATGACGTCTCATTCTTAAATTTTGCTATAATTTCATATTATCGAAATAAATATTGTGTTTGCATTGTTTATATAGCCGTACATTTTGGGCAGGTTTGGTGAAACAGACATTAGGCTACAGTAGGGTCAGCGTGTAAGTGCACACACGAACGAACACGACACCGTCTACACACGACATGCACACGACACCAGATATCACACGATATACACGAAGTTGGAAGCACGATTGCCTTGACCAATCAAATACGACGGTGTCGTGCTACACCACACTCGTGTCGTGTTACACTACACTAATGTCGTGTCGTGTGGTGTTACACCACAGTAGTATGGTGTTACACGGCATTGGTGTGATTCTACACGATAGTAGTGTCGTGTTACACGACACTAATATGGTGCCGCATCACACCAGCACCATCCAATATGTATATTGACCAACCATATGAGGGTAGTCGTGTGAATTACACGGAAAGATTCATCCGGTGTCAATAAATATAACAACGGCAAAAACGTATTTTCGTTCAAATTCAAATTTGTCACAATGCATTAGATTGTATCCCATATTTAATTCAAACTGACTCAACCGTCAACTGTATTGATGATCTGTTTTATTCTTCACAAATTATGGTGCGCAAATAAAATCTAGTGGGTTATTGCACGAGAAACACAGTCGTGACCTTGAGGCTTCACAATTTCTCGGACAAAAAAATGTCGTGACTGACAATGTTCCACGTTCCAGACATCAAGAACAAATATACACCAGCATACTCATGCTTATTTTGTTATAAAATCGAATTAATATGTGTGGTCTACAGTATAATATGGCAAAGCTAAGCACCAAGTTAGCGTTTTGTTTCCGTTTTCGTCGGTATCAAATTAAGTGTTCCTATTCCGTTAACGTTATTTCGATGCGATCCTGTAGTCGACAGAACACTTTCTGAGATCAGTTTCAACTCGTATATCTTTCAATTTCAAGCTGCAAGGAGCCTGTGATTGCAATTTAATCATTCATAATATAATAACAGGGTGAAAATATTGATATTAATTTTAAAAGAAAAGCATTATTTAATTTTCCAAATCAACAATGATTGAATGAATGAATGATATTGATAAAATTTATTTCATAATTATTACAGAAAGATTTCTGCTCTGTTGTCGTGTTGACTTCTATTGGTCTGAATCAAATGTTGTGAAAAATATATTGATACCGGTGATGGCTATTGCTTACAAAACAAAACGGCTTACTTGTCTCACAGAGTGAGAAAGATACATACCGGCCGGGAATCGAACCGGGGACCTCATGTTTACCGTACCATGCCCATGCTCTACCGACCAAGCTAACCAGGCACAGATCATACACACTTCCTTCCCATAGTCAGTTGCGTACCGTGACATTCTTCCCAACCAAATTTAAATTCGTCCTCGAATTCCATGTTTAATTGTGTCTCCGAATTCCATATGTTTGTGTACACTTTCAGGAGTATTTATCAGTCACTGTCCTTCGTTGGGCACCAATTGTCACTGCGGAGAAAAATGTCCACCCTGAATTCCATATTTGTGGAACATCTTGGAGAATCTTCATCATTAACGACTACACGTTGGGAATAGTTGCGGCAAGTAACTCTGCAGAATACTCACTTATCGTCTGTACCCAGAGTTACGGTGCTCCATAGGTTTCTCATGCAGTGTACCGAATCGGATCTCGTTCACGCTTTAGCTGTTAATTGTGACATATTTTTCTGTACTTATTCCACAGAAATGAATGTCAGTATAATACTGACATTTCTTTCAATTGAAAAATACAGAAAATATGTCTCAATTAATAGCTGAAGTGCGAATCAGATGTGATTTGGTACTTTGCAGGGGAAACCTACGGAGAGCACCATACCTCTACAGGAGTATTCTGCAGAGTTACTTCCCGCAACTACGTAGGGCGCTAAATATCACAGGGTGAGAAAGATGCGCACCAGCCCGGAATCGAACCGGGGACCACTGGTTTACCACACCATCGCTTGACCTACTGAGCAAACCGGGCACAGATACACACTTCTTCAGCATAGTGATCACTTCATTCAACCAAAAATTCACAAGCTAGAAGTTATGCCAAATTATTAAAGTCGACATCACAGATTATGCTCTTGGCGACATTAGCGGACACAAATTTGTCCATCAATTTGATGATCAAATAAACAACGGAATCTGACAGATAACACTGCGACGGCGCATGTAAAACATAATTATTCTGGTACATGGAATCAAAATGATGGAGAGTAAGATCAATATGTGAGGCGTTGACAGAACAACCTTTAACATTTTTGATCACGATAGCAGCAACAGGGATTGTTGGACACATTTATTTAGAGAAACAAGAGATTACAACCCGCATTGGATTACTAAGTGACATTTTGTTCATACACTAACATAGAGGATTAACTTTGCGACATTGTTGGATTCTGGATTTGGCGGACAGGTACGGAAATCGGAGCTGGATAAGAACCGACAGACTTGATTCTGAATATGTGTGCTTGGTCTGTAGTTATTCTTCCAGATCATGTCTTGCATGTTTTAATTTCACATCGTGTCAAAGCAGCACTATTGAACATAATGAATAACTTTAATATTCTACAAGTGGTTTGGTGAGAATGAAAGTTCATTCAGCGTCTGATGTGTAACTGATGAATTAAGGTAAGTTACTTGTATATGTCGGGGCATGAACATATATTGTTTTAGTAGAGTCCGCTTGCAGATAACTCAACAGTGATCACAATGACGTCCAGGCGCGCACGGATTTGTCCGGAAAATAGCTCGAACACCTTTTCCAATATTTTTTATGAAACTGAACGCATGCATAGGTCTCACAGAACAGTGCGGAGCTAGCGTTAAAGGTTCACGCCCACTCTGACGAGTAGGCACAACATGTTCTTTATATCAGAGACATTATCGGAGACATTTTTTGGCAAAATAAACATTCATTCACCATTACCCACGTATTGTTTGGCATTATTATACATTTTATATCGGAATAAAATTTCCACACCTGATATCAGGGGCGATAACCGTGTTTCCTTAAAATTTTAATGGACATTACTATTTATGCTCGGTATTTATTTTTTGATACATGCAATGATCATACTTTATAATCTGTCGAAAATATTAATTTTTCAGGTGACGCATTTAATTAGTATAAATAATTAATAAATATCATACCTCATTTTCATATGAAAATATCCTGATACCACCGCGCGTCACTATCAGTAAAATAAATATTACCAAATGATTATATATGTATAGCGGGCACTCGTAATATTTTTTAAAACTAGTGGAATAGTGACACAATTATACACTTATTTAATTGCCATAAAGAACATTTTGAGTGGGCATGCACCTTTAAAAAGGGGTTGGACAATTTGTGTCACGTCCGGTTGCGTACAGCGCGATATAGTCAGTACATTGACGTCCATCCATAGTTTTTTTGCCGACCATGCTTGTGGAAGCTTCTTCATCTGATGTGTCACAATCCTGTACATTCTTAATGATGTATATGAGTTGCTGGTGTAGAATTGGAGTGTTTGTCTACAATGACTCGCTATGTCCATCAGTACCCAACCATGGCCATCAGTAGGTTTCGGAATCTCAGGGTTCGTAATATGTGCCCTTTTCCATTCTGCAACTTGGTACTTTAATTTTCGTGCATGATATTCAAAGCTCTCGTTACATGGGGAGGAGTGGTGCAATATTTACATTCTTTGACACAATTAGTTTGTCAGGGATTCCGCATTTTGCTTTCAGTATGAATATTCACTGTTTGTTAACCTTTGTTAATCGGGAATTGCCATAAATGGCACATGTCAAAGCTTATCATTCATCGACAGCCTCTTGAAACATTTTCCAAACATCTCCTGCACGAACCAGAACTGGGATTTATCCCGTCAACACAGTACGTATGTGCCGTGAAACATTGTTGATATCCTGTCAATACGGCCTAATCACTGCATATGAATATGTGCGGTGACTGGAGTTATATTTTTGCATTTTACAACCATTTGTAGGTGTTGACGGGATAAATAGAATAGTAGGTCAGTGCCGTGAATGGGGAAATATCTGGTGCGGCACGGAAACGAGATGTGCTTGGCAGAGCCTCGCCCATCCCATTTCCTAAGCCTTGCCAGATATATTTTCCCATTCACGGCACTAACCTACTATTATATATGTACGTTGGTATTGTGTGCATAGTTTGAATGGCCTTAGCATTTCCCAGTCCCGTGAAGGTACTACTAAAGCTGTCACATCATATGTACGCATGCAGTGTCAATAGCGCGGTGCAGTATTCACGTGTGTATCCGCGTGCTATTTCGCTCATGTGGATGAGTCTCTTTTTGTTCCCAATTATAGTGTCGAATAGAACAGTGACATTGTCTAGTAATACTCTAAAGAAAGTGTCACTATCTAGACTTTATACCCTTACATAGTCATATCCATTGTCATTGCCATACATCGCATACAACATTGTGTAATGTTTTTGACATGTCCATTTTCACACTTCAGTTGATACGCTGCTCCATCACATATTAATGTGACCTCGGGTTGTTAATTTTGGAAGCACATGCATCTGTGTTCCAAACCTTTAACATGACCCGAACTAACTGTTGTTTGTTTTTCATCATTTGAAACTGCATACATGTTAGTACTGACGATTACATCTGTTTTACTTGACATCATATCAAATACCTTTTCACTTATTTGTTTGAAACTTCATGAAACAATCTTTAAATAATGGAAGCACGCATTACCATCTTCAATATCCAGTGTTGTTTGGCTAGATCGAACTTGCACATATTCAGCTTTCTTTGTCAGATAGTGTAAACCTATTATGTTTAAGATCCTCTTATTATTTTCTCTCTGTGTGTAGATACACATTGTCTTAGCGATGTTTGCACTTTTAGATATGTTATTGTATAGCCATACCCTTTGTTTGTATGCATTATTATACACGTGTTGAGCGGTATGACACCACCAACAGATACATTACCAATATCCGATTGAGAATGTATTTTTATGACCCAGTATATGACCCAGTACTACCTAAATGCAATCTGAGACACATAACAGAAATTAAATCAATTATTATGGCATCAAAAGACACACGAGCCTGGTATTCTCCTTGCATGTATCCACTTCAGAGACGAGATGGACGAGGCGGCAGAAGGCCATTTATTGACGGGGTTCCTGTTCTACCACCAGGATGTCGAGGAGCGGGGGGCATCGGGGCTGAATGTCCGCGAGTTCTGGTCGCTATTTAGGGCCCACCCATTGTACCGGCCCGACGTCGTAGGATACGAGTTCATATCCGGCAATGGGTTTGACAGTATATTCGGCGGAGCTTTGGCATTGAATTGTACAGATGCGTATTTGAAACAGATAGGTACGGTTATGGACATACAATGTATACACTGGTGGGTTGTATGGATATATCAAACGAGACCGTAAATTGATCAGGGTGCACGCAAAAGTAGTCCGGTAAGAAATACTCCCCATTATGGTCGAGAACGGCCATCCACATAATTATGGAGTAGTCCGGTTAAGTTATATAACAATATTATGTTGTGTCTTCTAACCTTGATAGAAATAAACCAGATATTTCAGAAACAGATTTTGTTACATGGATGATAGTTAGTAGATTATGAAAATTCTTAAATAGTGCACTTATTTCATAAAAGACGAAGTTCTCTCGAGTTCCTATTTAAATCCGCAAACGAGTTTAAATAAATACCAAAAGGCATGTAAAACTATTACGAATGCTAGATTGAATTTATTGTATAACCACATAATTATAAGATATTGAATCTGCGGTCATATATTCAGTGTATATAGCGTGTGTTTGCTTGGCATTTGCATTACACCTCTAATGTAATGTTTGTTCTGCAAGGGTGGTTATATGGCTTTGCTCTTGAGATTCCGTCCGTACGTACGAGATTTGCGTCGAAACGATTGGAATACTTCTTACATGCGATAACTTCAATATTACTGGATGGTTTACTTCAGATTAAGGGGCTTTCATCAAATAGGGTACACAAAGAATGCATTATGTGCATACCATAAGCATTTATGATACACATATAAAGCATACAGCAGCATAAAAATCACAGGGCATAATTAATTAATATTGGTGGTCAAAATGCTTAAATTAAGACTATTTACTTTTTTAACAGCATTTCAAAAAAGTATTGTAATATAGCTACTGGCCCGTGTAGACACTGTATATTTAGCCTGCTTCAGTATTGACACATTATTGGTTCAAGTGTATCTGTTCTTCTGTCTAGTCTGGGTCGACATTGTTCAATGTTTAGCTACATGTAAGCAGCACCTGTCCATTCAGTGTCGACAGTACTCAGCATCTATATGAAGACGTACTAATTAAGAAGAATAAGACATTGTGTTCAGTGCATAACTCGATTTGGCGACCATCTGGGGGGGGGGGGTATGGACCTTACGACATTGACAGCAAATAGAGAATAGTAGGTTAGTGCCGTGAATGGAAAAATATATCTGACAATGATTAGGATATCAAAAATGTTTCACGGTACTGTGTTGACTGGATACTATACATTATTGGCCCGCTTGCATTCTTTGCTTTGCCGGTAGACATAAATCCCTTTCATTTTGCTTGGACCAATACATACCCGAACCTGAACCTGCTACATCCTTCTGTATCAGACAGACGTACGGAAACTCGGACGACCTGGTGAACACTGCACTCGGGATACCCTCAATGAGTTAATTAATTATACAAGAGAGGCTAAAATGAAATAGAGCCTTCATAACTGGTTCTTTACGAACAGACTGACAAACGGTCCACAACGACCAATAAAACGGACATAAACGGAAAATAGCAACCGGAGAGTGGCAAATCATAGCTGACACAAATAGCGTATTGTATATACCAAACTCCTGTATGAATGCTGGATCCACAAGGCTGTTCTTCCTGTTTACAGAAATCAGAATATATACTAACTATGTGAAAAAGTCCACGAAAATGAACGTACGCAGGAGTTGCATACATCGGTTGATATGCCGGTACAATACACTACAAAATGCGCTTTACGCAACTATACCTAGCTGGGGCAGACATAACTCTCCAGAGCTTGTATGGAATAAAGCGTAAAGCGCAGTCTGCTCAGGAGATTCGATGATCGCAACATTTCGTGGATGCTCATTTTGTCGACCGGAGACACACACACATGTTTTATGTTGCTGCTTGACCAATACATTACAGCATTATACTGCTACAAATATGGACACATCGAAGGTCAAAGGACTCGGAGCAAAGTTAAAAATAACGCAGGTATTCGTGTGGCTAAGAGATAACAATATTGACATCTGTTTATTACAGGAAACACATTATACTATTAATTCTGTAAAGGAATAGGAATCAGATTGGGGGCTCAGGCATTTTCAGCGGATATAGCAGCAACAGTGAAGGCATAATTATACTTTTAAATTCAAAATGGCCATATACAATAATAAACTGCATGTATATATATGTGATTCCAGGTATAATTCAGGCATTACACTTAGAAATAAATAGTAAATCTATCATTTTTTTAATAAATCGTTAGGGTCCAAATATGGAAAATAAATGTTTTTAAACAATTATATGATTGTAAGGGGTTTTAAAATACAAACAAGACCAACAGAGAAAATGATAATTAATATGGAAAAATATAATTTGGCTGATATTTTGGAGAATCAAATATGGAGCCCAACAAAGATGTACATTCCAATTCTAGGCATTCCAGTTTAACACCTCCGATTTTATGTAGACTCAATTATTTTTTTATATCATGTAACTAATATCTCTAAATGTGAAATAAAAATTAAAACAGATTATTCATTAGTATAGAGATCTAACCCTGAATCCTTGATTAGTACTATTGAAGATGCATATTAATAACCAGACTAGAAGACCAGGATACTTTAAACTAAATAACTCTTGAAAACAATTACAAAACGCAAATTAAAAATAGTATATCTGAAAATATTAATATAATTCAAGAAGCTAATCAAAAACTGTCTTATGGGAATTATTCAAGGGAATTTCGAACCATTAGATATGTTTCCGAAAATATATATTGTATTGGTTAGTGCTTCTAATGATTCTTTAGAGTTGTTCATTCAAAACGTGGCGTCATCTGCGAAAATAGTTCTTATTTTATTTCTTCTGCATTAATAACTATTCCGTTTATCGAAGTATTTTTCTTGACACTGTGTAACAATATTTCTATTGCTATAATGAATAAGTATGGGGATAGTGAACAACCTTCTCTGACTCCTCTTCCTAGACTGAAACAATCGGAAAGAGGTCCATTATTTGCTATACAACTGGATAGTATAGGGCTAACTGTATAGCAAAATTACAATGCGGTTAACCTATTTCTAATGCACTCCTTTACTGTTTTGCAAACTTTATCGAGTCTACTTGAAAAATCGTACCGGATTGCAATATGGTTGAGCAGGTCATACCGGTCATACAGGTCATAAACTTAGTTCCAAAGAAATGGAAAGACACAACTAATCCTTATAATTGGCGACCGATAAGTTTACTAAATGTTGACTATACAATTACAGCCAATGCAATTGCAAATCTATTTAAAAAGGTATTACATACTTCAATAGCTCCTTCTCAAACTAGTTTCAGAAAATTAAACAAGTGACCAGGAATATCTTTTTCATTTACGTGATCAATAATTTCAAATAGCAGCCTGATATTTTCCCTATATATCTATATTTAATTAAACCAGTTTGAGAAGGAACTATTAAAGGTGCTTGCCGACTCAGTAGGCACCAAACTGTTCGTTATATCAGAGACATCATCTGAGACATTTTCTTGCAAAATAAATATTCATTCACCACTACCCCACGTATTGATTGACATCGTTATACATTTTATATCGGATGTAAATTAAATTTCCACACTGATATCAGGGGCGATAACCGTGTTTCCTTAAATGTTAACTTACATTACTATTTATTCTCTGTCTTTATTTGTTTGATGTGCAATGATCATACATTATAATATGTCGATAATATCACTTTTTGCATGTGACGCATTTAAATAGTATACATAATTAAAAATAACTTGCCTAATTTGCATATGAAAATAGCCTGATAGCACCGCGCGTCACTATCAGTAAAACAATTATTACTAACTGATTACATCTGTATAGCGGGCCCTCGTAAATGTTAGAACTGGTGGAATAGTGACACAATTATACACTTATTTAAGTCCTATAAAGAACATGTTGTGCTTACTGAGTCGGCAAGTAACTTTAAAGTATTGTTTCCATTTCTTTCCATTTCTTTGCACTAAGTTTATAATATTTTGTTTTTGAGAACTATTAATTCGCTGTTTGCAAACGATGCATTAATGAATTAAAAGGGATCAAATTATGATTCTTTTGCCGGAGACCACAATTTTACTCTTTCAGCATTAAATGGACATCACCCAACTGGTCCATTTTCCCTTGAAGGGTCACGTATGTTAATGTGTTTGTTGAGAAAAAAACGCGGACTTGTTTACGTTACACCATTACACTGACGCCATTCGGTATCGTATATGACGTCGTTCGACCAATACGAGAACGTCAATGAAAAATATTCGTGTACATAAATTTGATAAATGCATAGTAATTCACATCGGTCGTCATAGTTTCAGTCCAATATATGTGGAAGTTTCATACCAAAGGAACTCATTATGTATTAATGGTGCTAAATGCTGCACCAATTATCGAAGATGACGGAAATATGTTATTGTATGTTCGAGCTATAGCACGTAATTTATGCCCTAATAAGCTAATGGGATTAAACGTGTTTTTATGTAATTACTCAGCAGGGTCATTGCGTAATTATATGTTTATTGCGAATAAATGTTTTTAAGGACTCGCACAATTTCACATTAACAATGTTTTCTTGTAAACAATTATTGGATTTACATGTATTGAGCATAGGCTCCATCAATTGAAATTTCCAGAGGATCCTAAATGTTTACGAACATTTTAGTCGTACGAAGTTTAGTGAAACGGCCCTCTGATCCAATTACGAATAGCTGCATCATGTTGCATTGTTCCTATGTGCAAGTATAAGACGCCACCGTTAAATCATGGTTCGTCCACATGTACGAGGAGATAATCCGCGAGCTTTAGCAATCGGATTATCGATCATACATGCAGACGAACGTGATCTAACTGTGTTATCACAGCCTAATGTCCATACATTGCCTATGTGTTGTGCAAATGCAGAAACAAAACTCGGAAATGAATCAAAGATGTGATAATGACTAAGTGTTCGACGGGAAATAGAAATCAATACTCGGATGGGAGACTGCATTATAAAGCTGGCTAATTATACGCATGCTATTGTTTACATATTGGATTTTTAAGGCACTAAGTACTGCGGTCTCTAACGCGCTATCGTATTTAATTCCTTAAAAATGTAATGTAATGCGAGATTTGATTTGAGTTATTTGTGGTTAACGGCCTATCAACAGCTAAGGTAATATAAGGCCGGGCCAACGGGTTCGATCTCATATTCAACCTGCTACATCGGGCGGAAAATCACAACATCGGAACGGAATACTTACATCTAAAAACATATATATTCAGCCCTTTCGAATAATCTGGCATGGTGCCAGGTCCATACCTCAACAAAGTCACTTGGCCCCTTCCCCTAACAATAATATGATTATGAATAATCGTATTATTCTTATAATTGATATAACCAGATTAAACTCTCACATACAAGCATGCCAAATGCAATATGTGAACAATAACTTACACAGTGAAACATCTCTAAACCGGACACCCAGGGAGGTCCCCAGGGTTTCCGGCTTAGAGAGGTTTCACTGTATATAAGGCATTTGGTCATTCCGTTGTGTGCTATGCGATCACGAAAAGACATTATCACCCGATATAAATGACCAAGAAACTCATAAAAAATAACAGCACAGGCAGAGGCGGATCCAGCATTGGGGGGGAGGGGGTTGTCCTATCTTGGAGTCAGTATGCTAGGGGGTCCGGGGCATGCCCCCCCCCCCCCAACATCTCCCTCCTGTGTTGTATGGCATTTAAATTTATACTAAAACTGGTGGTACACTGTGGACACCATATGACTTGCACAAGGCAGTTTAGATCTATGTAAACTCCGTGGCTAAACGAGGGGCGTGCAACCCCGGACCCCCCCCCCCCCCTCCACACCAGATCCGCCCCTTGACAAACATTTTATTAGTGTCCGGTTTAGAGGGGTTCCACTGTACTTACAGGACACAAGAAGTCACTATCGGACTTCGTATACTCGGATGGCGATATCGGGAAAATCATGTTGCAATGTACGCAAGATCTCGCTTTTCTGGGCATAACTGGTCTCAGGGACGGTTCTAGGGGCGACAGCGTCGAACCGGTCACGGTGGATCAGGTTATCAGTAAGATTCTTAATGTAACATTTTCATCTAATGGCTATGGAAGCGTCCTGGTTCCTATGCTAAAATATGGTTATCTCCTAATTAGGGGATACTAACTCCTAATTAGGAGATATTAACTCCTAATTAGCTCCTAATTAGGATATATTAAGTCCTTCTAAGTCATATTTAGGAGATAATAACTCCTAACTAGGATGTATTATCTCCTAATAATATCTCCTAATTAGGACTTACTATATCCTAATTAGGAATTACTATATTTGTGCAATGCCAAATTTATGTGTCTCCTAATTAGGAAATACTAACTCCTAATTAGAAGACACTAACTCCTAATTAGGAGATAATAAGTCATAATTAGGATCTAGTAAATCCTAATTAGGATATACTAACTCCTAATTAGGAGATACTAAGCACTAATTAGGAGATAGTATTAGGAGTTACTGTCTCATAATTAGGAGTTAGTATCTCCTAATTAGGAGATAAATATGGTACCAGGACGCTTCATAGCTGGCTGTAAACGTGTCGTCTTTTTTACGGATATATGTGTCTCTGACTCAAGAAATGGAGCTAGTGAAATTTGTGACCAGGGTAGCTCCTGGTCAAATAGCGCAGCTGTATCCGGATAATGATGTATATTGCTTGCTAGAAGCAATACTGGTATTTCATTGATGTAATGACGAACAGTGCAGGTCCTGATCAAGCTGTGCAGATGCACATGCTGATCTGGATCTACACTGGTCACATAAACCATAAGCCCAATTTCTCCAGTAACAGCCACATATACAATTGTGGTCCTGTCTCTATATGACCATGTTACTGGGACGTTAAACCCATTCACTTTCACTTTCTCTTTGTTGTTGACAGATTCTGAAGTTCGAAGGGTGGGGATGTACGACCATGGAAAGACGGATTTCATGTCAAACTGGCACCTCGAGTGGAAGGATGGCGGCATTACATGGAGAGGTAGTTGTGGTGTCACAATCACGGTATTATATAGAGAGGCGTTTGTGGTGTCACGGTGGCGGTATTATATAGAGAGGTATATGTGGTGTCACAATGACGGTATTATATAGAGAGGTGTGTGTGGTGTCACAGTGGCAGTATTATATAGAAAGGTATATGTGGTCACAATCCGTATTTGTGGTGTCACAAATGGACGGTATTATAATTAGAGGATGGTATTTGGTGGGTTCACGGATGGCTGTATTATAGAGAGAGGCACGATGACTGTACTATATAGAGAGGTATGTGTGCCGTGTCACAATGACTTATGTAGAGAGGTATTTGTGGCGTCACGATGGTTTTTATAGAGAGAGGCATCTGCAAATTGTGGGTGGTGCACGCTGGCTGTATTATATATGGGGTGTCAGTAATTGTGTGTGGTCATGTGGCTGTATATAGAGAGGTATGGGTGGTGTCACAGGCGTATTATATAGAGAGGTATGGGTGGTGTCACATGCAGTGGCTATATGAGAGGTATGGGTGGTGTCCGGTGGCTGTATTATATAGAGAGGTATGGGTGGTGTCACGTTGCTGAATTATATAAGAGAGTTATGTGTGGTGTCATGATGCGCAGTATTTATATAGGAGGGGTATGTGTGTGTCACGATGGCAGTATTCTCTAGAGAGGTAGGGTGGTGTCACGATGCTGTATTATATAGAGTTTGGGTGGTTGTCACGGATGGCTTATATAAAGAAGGTATGTGTGTCATGATGGCTGTATTATATAGAGAGGTATGTGTGGTGTCACGATGGTATATTATATAGAGAGGTATGGTGTGTCACAATGGCAGTATTATATAGAGGAGTATTGGGTGGTGTCACAATGGCAGTATTATATAGCGAGTATTGGGTGGTTCCCATGGCTGTATTATAGAGAGGTATGGGTTGTGTGTCACGATGGCTGTATTATATAGAGAGTATGTTGGTGTCACGAAGGCTGTATTGATATAGAGAGGTATGTGTGGTGTCACGATGGCTGTATTATATAGAGACGCATGTGTGGTGTCACGATGGCAGTATTATATAGAGAGGTATGGGTGGTGTCACTATGGCTGTATTATATAGAGAGGTATGTGTGGTGTCACGATGGCTGTATTATATAGAGAGGTATGTGTGGTGTCACGATGGCTGCATTATATAGAGAGGTATGTGTGGTGTCATGATGGCTGTATTATATAGAGAGCTGTTTGTGGTGTCATGATGGCTGTATTATATAGAGAGGTATGTGTAGTGTCACGATGGCTATATTATATAGAGAGGTATGTGTGGTGTCACGATGGCTGTATTATATAGAGAGGTATTTTTGGTGTGACGATGGCTGTATTATATAGAGAGGTATGTGTGGTGTCATGATGGCTGCATTATATAGATAGCTATTTGTGGTGTCATGATTGCTGTATTACAGTAGCGCTTTTCTGCTCCTTACCTATTTGTATATACTAATATCGTATACATATCGTAATCGTATAGTATTGGTGTATTTAATGAGCATATCGTATGATCATTTAATATTGGTATGTTTGTACCGTATCATCGTATAGTACAGTTTGTTTACATTATACGAACGTACTATACGAATATTGTACACAAATCTGATATGTTTGTACGATACAAACGTACCAGAATTATACACATGTATAAACATCGCAAAAACGTACGATTTGAATGGTATATCTATACGATATTGGTTGGTATGTACGGTATAAACATACCGTACGTTTATATTATATACATATCGTATAGAAAACATATCGTATTGGTATATTATACGTTTAGTATTGGTATAGTACATGTACGTATAGTTGACCTGCAGAAAAGCGCTACTGTATGGAGATTTATGGAGATTTATTTGTGGTGTCACAGTGACGGTATTACATGTACCTGTAGAGGTATTTGTTGTGTCACATAGACGGTATTACAGGGAAAGGTATTTGTTGTGTCACAGTGGCGGTATTATATGCAGAGGAATTGTTTGTGTCACACTGGCTGTATTATATGCAGAAGTATTGTTGTGTCGAAATGGTTGTAGTTGTGGTGTCACAATGACGGTATTATATAGACAGGTATTTAGTGTGTCACAGTGGCGACATTACATGGATAGGTATTTGTGGTGTCATAATGGCTTTATTATATGCATTGGTTGTATCACAATTGATGTAGTTGTGTTTTCACAATAGTGGTAGCTGTTGTGTCATAATTGCGGTAGTTGTAGTGTCATAATTGCGGTAGTTGTGTCATAATTGCGGTAGCTGTTGTTTCACAATGGCATCATTAAATGGAGAGGTATTTGTTATGTATCACTGTGTATATGTGTGGTGTTACGATGGCGGTATTATATGGAGAGATATTTGTATTGTCACAATTGTGATAGTTGTGGTGTCACAATGATACGGAGCCCTGCAGGGGACGTAGAATTCTTTTTTTTATTAATATGTTCCCACGAAATAACAATTCGTTCCCTCTATTTAACAATTCGTTCGCACTAATTAACAATTCGTTCCCACGAATTAACAATTCGTTCCCAAGAATTAACAATTCGTTCCCTCAATTTAACAATTCGTTCCCGCGGATGTGCAGACTGATCTTGGACTTCACGGATCGCTGTTTCAATAAGTCCAATTATGTCGTTGCAAATATTATTATTTTATTTTACAACAAGCTTAATTTCTTATTAGATTGATATTTATACAGTTTTTAAATAATTCCATATTGCATGTCTGATGGATAATGGATGTTAATACTACATACTCATTCTCTACTGAAAGTCTGGCCGCCAATTAAACGTATTAAATCTGAATCATATGCTACATATCCTTCCAGTAAATGATTCCAAACAATAAAATATGATATATACTATGTATGTCCCATCACAGGTTCTTGAAGGACGGATTTGATTCGAGTTATTTGTGGTTAACGGCCTATCAACAGCTAAGGTAATATAAGGCCGGGCCAACGGATTCGATCTCGTATTCAACTTGCTGCATCGGGCGGAAAATCACAATATATTAATCTATACTATGATGTATGTCCCATCACAGGTTCTTGAAGGACGGCTTAGTATATTTCGGTGTTTTATGGGTTATTTCGGTATAGCTGGTGGTTTGGGTTGCTTTGTTACCAACATACAATTAATTACGTCACCTCCCGCGAGTTACATGTATAAGTATGGTAATTGGGTATTTTGACAGCATAAATGGGGTTCGAAAGTTCGGAACGGTGAACGTGTAGATAATCGACGATTTCTATCGTGTGTAGTGAGTGAGCATTGGTAGTTGCACAAAACTATGTAAATTACCCTATATCCAACGAAATCCACCCAAATCTACCCAAAATCACGAATCTTACTCGGATTTACATCTGTTGTTAAGGGATCTGCAGCCGATTTCACCAAAATTGCAAAGTATACTTATCTTTCTAAATATACTTTGAGGGAGAAATGTGCAATGTATGCATAAATTAATGATTTTTATATTTAATGAAATAAAATATTTTCAAACCAAAACAAAACACGGTGATAGTGTAATAAAATGAGTATAATTATTCTGCATAACTATAATCATCAAATATATGCAGTCGTTAGTTCTATATGAAATACATTTAATGCATTTCGGGAAAAATAAATAATTACGTCGAAGTATACTTACAAGGTGCATGCTCACGTGGTTACAACAACAACAATAATGGCTGGAAGTGTAGAAAGCGCGGTGGTCTCGGGTGTTCGGCACATACTTATGTCGTTTTTACGAAGAATCGATTTCCGTGTCAGTAAACACGGAAATTCATTCTTCGCAAAAACGACAGAAGTTTGGACCAAAGTACCGAGACCACCAAATATAGCTTAAGAAGACTCGTTTGATGCGCCAGCTTTCATCAAAATCCGTTTCATAATAAGGACAATATACATGAATATGTACGAGTACTTTGAATCGGAGGCGCTTCTGGAAGTTTCAGTAATTGTTGTTGTTGTTGTAACCACGTG
This sequence comes from Conchocele bisecta, assembly GCA_029237695.1. Classification (NCBI taxonomy): domain Eukaryota; kingdom Metazoa; phylum Mollusca; class Bivalvia; order Lucinida; family Thyasiridae; genus Conchocele; species Conchocele bisecta. The sequence continues at coordinate 20,784,625 of CM055281.1, read as the reverse complement.
ATCATGCACCTTGACTTAGCTTGATAAGTATACTTAGCAAGTTTGGTGAAACCGGCTACAGGTATAGCACTGAATCCTCGCACAAGATCTGGGGGTCGTTTCACTAAATCTCGTACGACTTAAATGTTCGTAAGTGCAAAATTACGATATTCTGTACATTTTATATTAACATTGTTTTCTTGTTAACAACTATTGGATTTACATTTATTGAGCATACATCTGCAGCCTAAGTTCAATAAATGTAAATCCATCAATTGAAAATTGCCAGCCAATCCTACACTTACGAACTTACGAACATTTTAGTCGTACGAAGTTTGGTGAAACGGCCCCCAAGCCACTGTTATATAATCACCGTCAGTGGTATTTTTTCATTGCAGAATCAGTTTTGAATGTATGGTGTTGTGGGGTTTTGTTCGTGTTTTTTATTGTTACATTCATTTTCCTGTTTTTCTGTCTCCGTTGCCAGGTGGCTATGCACCTCGCGATTCGACTCAAGTTACCACTGTAGAAGTCACGGTACCACCGCATCTCTACGCCATCATGTCGGCTCTCGCGTCCTTGGGAATACTGACGTCGGTGACGTTGGTTTTGTTCAACGTGCAACACAGGAAACACAAGTAGGTATTACAGTGAATCGCACTAATTAAACATGGCTTAACCTTGCGTTGGGGTACTACTAACGTTTTTTATGAATTATGATAATTCCATGTGTCCTGAACTACAATCCATCGGTTGCCACTCTGGCATCCTTGAGGAAATGTGTTTATGATCATTTCAACATGGCCACCCAAATCCCTCAAAATTGGTCATTTTTTCACATTTTTCAATAACATTAGTTTAGCTAGTGAATGCATCACACCAATTATATTCGTATTTATTTAGCCCAAATGATATACCGCATATGTATGAAATTCTGCAAAGAAAGTATTGAAGAAAAGTAAGAATAAATAGGAAATTGATCCATGAAAATTGCTGATCTCGACTACTAGCCAAAATGCGCATGCAATTTGCGTCTATTTGCTAACTGCGTCTTCAATAGACATAGTCACACTACCGGCTGTGTTCTTTCCAATATCGACCAAATAGTTATTATAGTAACAAACATTCCGTTCGTATACTCGATTCTAACCTACACCATGTACGCTGATTGATTGAGCATAAGCAATGCTCAGGCTCGAATAATTAGTCGAGAAGAATTTGGAATGATCCTAGCAGTAGAGTAACGTTGATTTGCCCCTATGCGATAGCAGCAAGGGGGGCACATTATGCGTTGCTCTTGAGGTTCCGTGCGTGCGTCCTACCGTCCGTCCCTCTGTGTACATTTACGTTGAAAAATGTGTAAGAGTTCCTCTAACATGTAATATATTCAATATTACGCGAAGGATTGCTTCAATATTTGGACACTTGAATAATCTGAACGATTTTCACACACTCGCGCCACCATTAACACAACCTTTACCTTTGTCGCCTTTGACATGTCGCTGAAACAGTTAGCCATTTTCTTACGTCGAAAAGTTTGTAAGAGTTCCTCTAACATGTAATATATTCAATTGTACGGGAAGGTTTGCTTCAATACTTGAACACTTGAATCACCTGAACATGTGTCACACACTCGCGCCACCATTAACACGATATTGATCTTTAGTCACCTTCGAAATGTCACTGAAACACTTACTGTACATTCACCGGGCTTGTCTCATTTGGGTATAGGCTAGAACCTATCAAATTGTTTTACTATAAAACTATATAACCGAATTCCCCAACTATGGCCAGTCTCTCCTACTTTCATTATGTGTATGGGTTCTGCGGGACATACTTGTATATGACCTACAACCGGTATATACTGGTTCTGCATGAATAAAACAATAGATTCACTTAGTACTCATAAATGTCTACGAAAGAAACATTCAACATCGGCATGTCCCTCAAAATTGTTTACATTATTTGGCACGGAAACTCTGTTTACATCACGTGACCAACATGTTCATAGCTTTATTTCAAATGCTACAAATACGCTGAAAACCGGCATTAAAACACCCCACCATGTTTCTCAACTGGAATTGGGTACTAGTGGATCATGATTTGCCAGCAAACTGAGTATGTGGCCTCAAAACTCCTGGATTATTTTTCATACCGGACTACATTTCTATAACGCCTTGGCGATTTCGCACCATTTAGTGTTTTCTTACCTATACTACAAAACAATACGCGTATTTCTGTTCTTCAGGTTTGTGAAGTTGTCGTCCCCCACCATCAACACTATCATGTTGCTGGGCTGTATTTGTACATACAGTACGGTGTTCATGTATTCCTACACCAGCGAGAACATATACCTCTGTAACGTAAGTACGGTGTTCATGTATTCCTACACCAGCGAGAACATGTACCTCTGTAATGTAAGTACGGGCGGTCATGTATTGCTACACCAGCGAGAACATATACCTCTGTAAGGTAAGTACGGTGTTCATTATATTCCTACACCAGCGAGAACATATACCTCTGTAATGTAAGCACGATGTTTGTGTATTCCTACATCAGCGAGTCTCAGAACATATATATCTGTTATGTAAGTACGGCGGTCATGTATTGCTACACCAGCGAGAACATATACCTCTGTCATGTAAGCACGGTGTTCATGTATTCCTTCACTAGCACGAACATATACCTATGTAAGGTAGGTACGGCGGTCGTGTATTCCTACACCAGCAAGAACATATACCTCTGTGAGGTAGGTACGGTGTTCATGTATTCCTACACCAGCGAGAACATATACATCTGTAATGTAAGCACGGTGTTCATGTATTCTTCACTAGCGCGAACACATTCACTAGCGCGAACATATGCCTATGAAAGGTAGGTACGGCGGTCGTCGTGTATTCCCACACCAGCGAGAACATATACCTCTGTAAGGTAAGTACGGTGTTCATATATTCCAACACCAGCGAGAACATATACCTCTGTAACGTAAGTACGGTGTTCATGTATTGCTACATCAGCGAGAAGATATACCTCTGTAACGTAAGTACGGCGGTCATGTATTGCTACACCAGCGAGAACATATACCTCTGTAATGTAAGTACGGCGTTCATGTATTCTTTCATTAGCGCGAACATATACCTCTGTAAGGTAAGTACGGCGGTCGTGTATTCCTACACCAGCGAGAACATATACCTCTGAAATGTAAGCACGGTGTTCATGTATTGCTACACCAGCGAGAACATATACATCGGAAAGGTAAGCACGGTGTCCATGCATTCCTTCACTGGCAAGAACATATACCTATGTAAGTGTAATGTCTCATTGTGAGGATCTATTGATGAGGGAATGATATAGGAACAACTCATTGGTTTGGTTAATAACTACATCTGTTCTATTTGCTTACTAAAACGCAAGTGGTTCAATTGGTACCAGAGGGGCGCGAGTTACATTCTGACTCAGCAGTCAGAGATCAGTTCAAGCCACGCCTCCCAGGCAGGTTCTATACAGTACATCTCTCTCCTATTTAGATCGATGCACGTATACATGGCAAATATAATTGGAAACATAAACATGTCATTGTGTCCTTTGGCGAAGCTGGGCTTGGCTGCTAGTTCTGATGACTGTTTTTGTAATACACATGTTCAATTACAATCGTACAGTTCTGTACGCCAGTTTTTCTGTTCGAGCACCGCAGTGCGAAACGCGTTCTTTATCGATTTGTTAAATTTGTCAAATAGGCCATTAGCTCTGGCCCAGTATGGAGTAACGCGCGTATGTGTAATACCATTTTCCTTCAGAAAATGTGAAAATTCCTCAGAAACATGTTGCTCACATTACTCGCAGTGACCAGCTCATCGCAAACTCCCATCAAACTAAACAGTGCTCGCAGTTTGTTTATAATCGAAGCACTTGTTGTCGATTTCAAAATTGCGACCATTGGAAATCGCGAATAGTAGTCAATGATCACCAGTCAAATCCATGGCCAACTTTTTTCCATGGACAGCTTGGTAATTCAGTGGTTGATATCGGCAGTGCGCGTGGTAGAGATGACACCATATGACATGCATAACATAACTGAATCATATGTTCCACGTCCTTGTCTATGCTGGGCCACCATACTTTGCCGCGCAATAGTTGCTTAGCTTTGACAATGCCCATATGTGATTCATGAGCCAAGTCCATGACGCGTTTTTTGAAGTGAATTCGGCACAATTATCTTGGTGCCTTTATGAATAACAGAGTTTTGTACCATTAATTCATTTCTCATTGGGTAATAGGATCGTAAATTGGGATCTTTCGGCCACCTATTTGTTTTTAGACTTTCGCGCACGAGTGACAATGTTTTATCGTTTTATAGTTTATTATGTAGTTGACATAAATCTCTGTACCAGCGCCATAATCATGTGTGTGAGGCTGTGGCGATCTTGATAACCTGTCAGCTGCGTTCATGTGGCCCGGCAAATACTTAACTGTGAAATTATAGCATTGCAATTTGAGTACCCATCTCTGGATTCGCGGGGGCGCTTCGTGCGAACTTGAGAATATTTTATCGAGTGGGCGGTGATCAGTGTAGACCAGAAAATCCAAACCATACAGGTAGACGTTAAATCGTTGGATTGCATATGTAACAGCTAACGCTTCTCGGTCAGTCTGAGAAAACCGTCGCTCTACTGGCGTTAACGTTCTGCTGACATAAGCCACCGGTCTAAATTCACCGTTTGATTGTTTTTGACTTAGAATCGCTCCAAGTCCGAATGGAGATACATCGACAACAATATTTGTCTCGGCTACGGGATTGTAGTATGCCATGACGTCGGTGCTTGTGATTGATTTGTTTTGTTTCCTTAACGGCCTCTTGCTTTCGTCAATTTTGATTCCGCCTTGCGACAGTGAACTTTAGTTCGATTTTGTTAAACTCGCATTTTGATTTGTTGAGTGTCATATTTCGTTCTCGTAAGCGTTCGCGTAGTAGCTTGAGAATCTTGTTATGCTCTGTTTGTTTTTTCGCAAATACAATTATGTCGTCTGCAATGTTTTTGCAACCAGGAATATCTTGAATTGTGTGTTGTATAATTCGCCGGTGCGTTTCGGGTGCGGAGTTGATACCGTATATTAATCGTTTGTATCGGTATAGCCCGTTATGTGACACAAATGTGGTAATATAGCGAGAATTTTCTTCCAGTTTCAACTGGTGGAAACTTTGCTTAAGATCTAATTTGGAAAATACGCCGGAACCGTTCATTTCCTCTAACGTTTCATCAATGTTTGGCATTGGGAAAAGTTCGCGCTGGACAGCCTTGTTCGCTTGACGCATATCTACACAAAGTCTGATATCGCCGTCTTTTTTCGGTATCGGTACCAAGGCACGGACCCAAGGCGTTGGGCCGTCGACCTTTTCGACGATGTCTAATTTCTCAAGTTGTTTCAGTTTTTGTTCGACTTGCTTGCGCATTTTTTTTTTTGGGGGGGATTTTTCGAGCAGGCTGTGCTACTGGTTTGACCGATTCATCAATATACAAGCGTAGCTGAAAGTCTTTCAGCTTTCCAATTCCCTCGAATCTGTCCGCATATGAACTGAGAATCTGATCAGTCGTGTCCGTCGTATTTGCGGAGACGCTGTTGATCATACCGATAAGGCCCAGGTCTGTAGCGGTTTCACGACCTAGTAACGATTTACCCGTTCCGTTACTGATTTGAAATGCGACCTCGTCTATTTTCTGCGCGACAGAGACATGCAATGTTGTTTTTCCGTATAATTTAATTGGCGTTTTACTACCGTACGGATATATTTTGGTGTCGGACTTTTCTAACGGATTATCTGAATTTCTGACAAACGTTTCTCGGTCAATAACATTGACAGACGAACCAGAATCAATTAAAATATTTAATGTTCATTCGATGTTTAAGTTCACACTGGCCTCATGTTTTCCGTTTAACACAAATATTTCATCCGCAATTTCACCGCTAGAATGATTGATTGCATGCACATTTTTCACTTTAGATATACACATTTTGGCAAAATGACCTTCTTTACCACAGTAATTGCAAATGACACCTCTGGATCTAACGCAGTACTTTCCATAATGACCAACAGTTCCACAGCGATAAACGTCTCTGCGTCTGTTTGCTCTCGGCGGATGTGTACCCAGTGGCTCCGCATTTTCGTCCAGAATGGCTTCACCCCGTGGCTACTTGTCTTGGAATCGAATCGCGTCGTTTTGGCTTCCCTAGTTTGTTTACCTCATTGGTTGTTTGACGATAATGCATTGCCATTTTGTTCGTATGTGTCTCGGAAAGTTCGTACGTCCGTCCTATGGATAGGAAACTTTTCCAAGGTCAAATTCGACTCTGTCAGGAGTTTCTTACGTAGTTCCTGTGATCTGCAATTGTCTACGATTTGGTCACGCACATGTCGTTTTGGTCTGTGTATTCACATGACACTGCTAGTTTGGATAGTCGTACGATGAAGCTGTCGATTGTCTCGTCTTCTTCTTGTTTTGACTTCCGGAACATATGCCTGTCATACGACACGTTTTTACTTGGTTGGAAGTAAGTGGATAAACTGGTCATTACGTGGTCGTATGTGGTCCCAATGATATAGCAACAACTCATTGGTTTGGTTAATAACTATATCTGTTATATTTGTTTACTAAAACGCAAGTTGTTCAATTGGTACCAGAGGGCCCCGAGTTACATGCTGACTCAGCAGTCAGAGATCAGTTTAAGCCACGCCTCCAACATTACGCAAACACGTCTTATTTGGAATTAATAAATCAGTGAACTACTTTCGGCAAGGGAGATAATCAATATCACGCGAACTATTTTCATACGAGCCAAGCGGATTGTTATGTTTATGATTAGTATATAGTTTTAATCTATCTCCTGTGATATATAATGATACATTACTTTGTTATGTAATGGGTACTAATACATGTTGTTTCAATAGCGTATCTCTGTAACGGTATCGTTGTTGATGGAGTTGCAAATAATTTAATAATTATTACGTTCAAATGGTTGCGTAATGCTGATAGCACTTCTGTATAAATGTGATTGACGTAAATGGCGCAATAGTCGTGAGGTTAAGGTCGCCGACTTCAATTATTTAATTAGCGATTGCCGAAAGGGTCGGGGGTTCAAACCTCGACGTGATATTTTTTTTTCTCCATATATATTATTTTTGTGATTTTAATATTTTCACAATTTTATGATTTTAATAAAAATAGCTATACATTGATAGAAACTTACCAACGATGAAAGTGTCTGTCTTTAAGTAATATATACACAGACAGTTTGTTACTGTTTTTTTAAGTTCGAGGTACTGTATAGCCATATAATGTTTTACTGTCCCAAAATCTATTTTTTTGCTGTGACAATTAATTAATTTTCGGACAGCAAACATTTGTTTATGAATTTTAAATAATTGTTGTCCTCCATCTGCTCACAACACTGTTCGAACTGCGCCTGTGGCTACCACGACCAGAATTCACTGGCCGCAAACACAGTAGCCATCGGCGTCTATTTATTAAATTATTATGTTTTATTTTATTTGAATTCCGCGTGAACGCTGCATTTTGTGTCAACACCATTTACAGAAAATATTGATGATTTTCTAAACGAATAGCGGAGAAATGCGGCTATATATTTTGTCAATTTTCAACACCATTTACGGAAAAAAATTACTGATTTTTTAAAACAATATCGGTACAACTAAATACGGTGATAGAATTTTTGTCAACTTTTCAACACCATTTACGGAAAATATTACTGATTTTTTAAAACAATATCGGTACAACTAAATACGGTGATAGAATTTTTGTCAACTTTTCAACACCATTTACGGAAAATATTACTGATTTTCTAAAAACAGTATCGGCGAAGGTGTACTGAACTACTCTTTATTTTAAATAACCAGCCGTCTATAGTTATCGTTAATTGTCATGTTGTCTCCGACAGTGAGGTGTTGCGGCACACATCAAAACGACACGTCAATTTCAAAACATTGCCTAAGGGTCACAGCTGTGTGGTGTCATCAGATCAACACCTCGTCACATACGACTACGCATATCGATTTTTTCCCCACACAAAGGCACGTGTATTTACAACTAGATCTGTGTAATGTGTCCTGTGTAGCCAAAGACCATACATAAATTCATAATTAGTCACAGATGTAGCCTTAAAATATAATCGATTTCCTTAAATTACGTCAGCAAGTTGACAGATATTTCAGAGCAGACGTCATCGTAATTTGCCGTTATTTATTTCCAAAATTATCCATATATTCTGTAAATGGCGTTGAAAGTTGACAATAAATTAAGACCAGATCAGTACGTTAAATCGCTATCGACGACAACTGACGATCCGATGAGAGAGTAATACCGTTTACGCGTATCCAATGTTAAATATACATCGTTATTTTTTATGACTTTCGTAGTTTTTACCGAGAAATTCAAACCGTTTCCAATTATTGGGGAACATAATATCATGATTAGCACACCGTTTCACTAAGCAGCGGCTACTCAGGGAATGGGATCACACGGTCTATTGTTTACACTGGATTAATGGCGGGCCCCATGAGGTCTCGGGTAAATCTTATTTTTCAATAATACGACTGTGGTTTCTTCCTTTTAGTGATGACCATGTTCCAGCCGTTAACACTTATGTAGCAGCATTATTTATGTAGTTAGTCTGAACATTCTGCAGAGAAATTTGAATAGGACGGAATCGAGCGTTGTTTAAACTTAGTCCGGTTCATATGCACAGGTCAAAATATGAACTGAAAATGGCGCTTTGTGTGACAGAAATCCGTACGCGGACGAATAAAAAAAATATTTTGTTATACATATCACATATAGCGAAACAGCGGTAGCATCTACTGTTTTAATAATATGCATACATATTGTAATTAATGTTTAATAGTGATATACTTATGAATAATATACGATACTATGGTTTATACTCCAGCACTATGTTTTAAGGCTGTGTGATTTGCCTCAATATAAGCTGGATTAATTAATACTTATATTCATGCGCTTCATGAGAACATCAATACATTTAAAATATACAAATATTACTTAAAGGGGTATCGATATGATACATTTTAATAATATAAATAAAGAAAATACACATTACAATCGCTTACAACATAAGTTATTGATCGAAAATAGTCATTGCATCGTGACCTATTTGACCGCATTACCTATTGCGCGGGTACCTCATCATAACCCCTGTTTACATAGGTAACTGGGGTTATAGTGAGGTACGCTCGCTAATACAATGTTTGCGTAATGAAGGCGGGTTCTATACAGTAGAGTAAGGCACGTGTTCATATATTCCTACACCAGCGAGAATATATACCTCTGTAAGTGTTCGTATATTACTAGACCAGCGATAACATATACATATGTAAGGTGTGTGTCCATGTATACCTACACCAGCGAAAAATATACCTATGTAAGGTAACTTTAAGGGACACGACTTTACTAGTCATTCAGTATGTATTAATACCAATAATTCAATTATTTATATTATTAATTATTCCACTTGCGTCGTTTTACTATTTATTCGGTATTTATTAATATCAATACTTCCATTTTGCGATATCAATAATTAATTCCAATTGAGTCGCTTTGCTACTCATTCGATATTTTGTTATACCAACATGATCAATACTTCGATTTTTTATATCAATAATTCGATTTTTTATATCAATAATTCGATTTGTTTCATATCAATAATTCAAATTATTTATATAAAAAAACATCGAATTATTGATGTCAGTAAATACGGGAAATAATAATAAGACTTTGTCATCATAATTGCTGAATTTACTGACGAAACTTCTTCGTGGACTTTTTAATATATTATGCAAATTAGTTTGTGTTTATTACAAGTTCAAGACGTCAGATTTTATGAGTAGTACTTAGGGTTAGATTTGGAAGGACAAGTATCCAAATTTGTTTAATGTCTGTTTCACGAAACCTGCCCAAATTTTACGGCCATATAAACAATGTTAAAACAATATTATTTTCGATAATATTAAATTTTATCAAAATTTAAGAATGAGCCTTCTTTTCATTTCGTGAAATTCGGTCAAATATTGATTTTATTACGAAAAAAATATTTTTCTATGGGAATTTAACATGGGGGAAAAGGAGGTAGAGGAGCTGTGGGAGGAGTCAGAAAACAAACAAAAATTGGAAATTGACTCCGAAACCTGATCGAACTAAGAAAACAAAAGTTAAATTTTGAAAATCGGTTCAGTATTTCTGAAATTAAAATAATTTCCCCATGTTAAATCCCCATAGACATCTTGACGCTGTGAAGATGTGTATGGGGATTTAACATGGGAAATTTTTTTTTCGCAATAAAATCAATATTTGACCAAATTTCATGAAATAAAAAGAAGGCTCGTTCTTAAATTTTGCTTTAATTTAATATTATCCAAACAAATATTGTTTTTGCATTATTTATATGGCCGTAAAATTTTGGCAGGTTTCGTGAAACAGAAGGGCGTTTACACCTTGAAATTCTACAATACAATCAGTGAATCTATTCCATACTTCAACTACTGTGGCTATGTGCAGTTTTTCGAATCAGGGGCCCGTTTCACTCACTTCGAACGACTAATATGTTCGTGCGTGCACAATTATAAATTATAAATTTCACATTAACAATGTGTTCTTGTAAACGATTATTGGATTTACATGTATTGAGCATCACCTGGCTGACGTTAGTTGCATCTGTGTCTGTTAATCAGTATGTGTCGTTGTTCGTGCCGACATGCAATTGTTTACATTTGTTTGTGTTTAATCCTAGTTGTCATGTGTACATCCTGTTGCACCTACTATCAATGAGTTGTTGTATTGTAGCTGACCATTCGACACCATCTACTTTGCCATGCAGTCTGGTATCATCTGTAAACAGTCCACAGAATCGGGATCTAGATCATTTACGTAGATTAGGAAAAACACTGGGCCCCAAACACTCCCTTACTGAATTTCGTTATGAATTTCAGTCCATTCTGATTTGCACCGTTTATTAAAACTCTATGTTTTCTTTCTTTCGGGAAATATGTTATCCATCTGTAAATGTTTCCATTGATATCATGCCTTTTAAACTATATTTAAAAGTCACTGGTTGTGTACATTATCGAATGCCATTCGTTTATCTATATAGAGTATATCAAACTTCCTTTTTACATTCTATTGCATGTATCCAATCTTCTAGTAACTCGAGTAGTTGTGTGGTACAAAAATATCCCTTCCGAAACCAATATTGCTGTTCGTGAATAATTGTTGTGTTTCCATGTGTTCAACAACAGCATGTATAATTATTTTAAGTATTCACCAGAAATTTCAGTCAGACGTATATACAATAACTATATAGTTCTCATATTTTGCTTTCTGTTTTTAGAGTTGTAAAGTGCTGTAATATTCCAATATTTTGGTATTTTACCTTCAATTAGAGACTTCTGGAATATCATTGTAAATGGCTTTACTAGTTCGGTTTCAGTTTCCTTCAATACCATTGGATGAATTTACGCTGGTGCTGGTGATTTAGGAATCTGATTGAATTCGGGAATATTCATTGTAACTTCTTTAGTAAATACTGTTGCGAAATAGTTGTTTTAACACGTTTGCTTTCTCAATGACTGTACTTGTTAGCTCGCCTTGGATCGTTTCCAAATTGACAAATTGACAACTATCTCTTTTGTTTTGTGTTTGACTTATTGTCGTATATTGCATCTTCTGCGAATTTGTTTACATACATTGTAAGTACATAGAGTTTGTTTGTTCCGCCTTGGCTTTGTTTCTGGTTAATGTATATTGTCCCAGTTTTGAAAATGTTCTACATTTATATGCATTCCACTTTGTACGTTTATGCTTGAATGCTACATATGCAGTTTTGGTGACATAGGGCCTATGACATTTACCGCTGTGAGGTTATATCCTTACTTGCTGGTCTGTTTTTCTCTGAAGATTGTTTAATTGTTTCACCAAGCAGCGTCCAGGGTAGTACTCATCAACATCATTTCCCAATTTATGTTCCTACTGTCTGTTTCACGAACGCTGCACTAATTTTACGGCTATATAAACAATTCAAAAACAATATTTGTTTCGATAATATTAAATCAAAGGAAACTTTAAGAATGAGCCTTCCTTTTATTTCGTGAAATTTGGTCAAATATTGATTTTATTGCGAAGAAACAATTTCCCCATGTTAAATCCTCATAGACATCTTCACAGAGTGAAGATGGCTATGTGGATTTAACATGGGGAAATTTTTTAGAATTTCAGAAATGCTGGATCGTTTTCCGACCTATCATTTTCTGATATATGCCGCAAATTTAAAAATTACAATGCGGATAACCTATTTCTAATGCAATCCTTTACTACTGGCGTAGGAATACATATAGAAATAATTTGCGACCGTTCACCAACAATGATATACCTGTAATGTAAGACCATACGCCAATAAGATTGCGTGCTATTTATAGAGTACATTATAATCATGTATATGTTACATTTTACCATAGCATGGCATATCATAGCAAATATGATTCGGAGTACTCATTAGTGCATTATATTAATGTTCCGAAAAAACCTCCACAATTAATGTAGTGGTAATTATTTGCAGATTCAGCAAAACAGCTCTTAGAATTTTGTTTTATTGAACATACATTTTATTCCTTTGGATTGTATTCCTTGCGATAATGGTTTTATCACACCTTAGATCCGCGCTTTTAATTGGTGCTGTCTGTTTTACAGATACGGGTCTTCACGTTGACATTTGGATTCTCAATGGCGTTTGGTGCCATGTTTTCCAAGACGTGGAGAGTATACAGGATATTCGCCAATAAAAAACTTCTCAGAGTGGTACGTATCAAAGTACAGTGTTTTATTGTTTGCCCTATGGGTATGGGATCACGTGGTCTATTGTTTACACTGCAATAATGGAGGCGCCCATGAGGTCTCTTCTTCATTTTAATGATGGCCATGTTCCAGCCGTAAACACCACGAGTCCGTCAATACCAAATTTAGCAGCATTACTAGTATAGTTAGTCTGAACATACTGCAGAGAAATTTGAATCGGACAAAGTTTAAACAGCGTTCGATTCCATCCGATTCAAATTTCTCTTCAGAATGTTCAGTACATTATACTCAAAATCAAAAAGCAAACCTGCACATATGGTTGATTCCTTCCGTGGTCTGTTATTTTAATACATGTGCATGCCATTGTAATTTCAGACAATTAAAGACAGGCAGCTGATAGGAATAGTGGGGGCGCTGCTAGCTGTTCTCAGCACAATTCTCGTCCTGCATGAGATTATCGATCCGCTCGTTATTGAGACGCAGATTCTTAAAGTAGAGGTAATACATACACAACATATGTACATGCGATACATTATCGGATGCACGTGATTCTCTGGATCTACATACACTGGTCGCAAATACCCATAAGCCATATTTCGTCCGCCAGTCATAAATACCATAGTTATTTCTCCCACCGGTGACTAACGCACAGCGACATTGTTACATTTCCCTTAACCCTTGCAACACTACATGCCTGTAGTGGTACTGGCAAAAAGTAAAGATCGAGATGAGCCGGCTCGTGACGAGCCGGCTCATCAGGATGTGCATTTTTGCAAGCAATTTTCATATCTTTTGAAAAGAAAAACACCCCCTTTTCATGAATGGACTAATCTGAAAATCAGTTTGTGACGGTTGGATTGGTTGCAAAATAACACATCATTCCATTCCAGTTACTTATGGGTGAAATGGTTAATTACCGCCTGCTTAGAAACAAGCAGAACGTCAGAAAAATAAGCGCTGCCATGATATGAACAGCAAAAACCGCCACTAAAGGCATACTAATATTATTACTTGCCAACTGGCAATGTCATGCCATTATTTTTATTTCTTGGACATTCTTCTGGTTTCTAAATATAATATTTGAACGGTTCGCCGGAATAAGGGGGCTAACTCCCTCTTAGGCCCCTTTTTCCACTGCCCGTTTCAATCAGATAAATTATAACAATTGCATCATTCCTTCCGCAGACAAGGATCTGCATTGTTCGCTATTCCATCAATGAAACCCCGATCATGCTTCTAACAAACATTATCAGGCTATATGCGTGTGCTGTTTCACCAGGAGCGACACTGTTCACACATCTCATAAGCCACATTTATCCAGTCACAATTAGGGTAAGTGTAACAATTGTCCATCCTCACTACGCGTCATTCCCCTGCGAGCCCTTGTATTTTCTATTTATAGATACAATGCAACCTCTCTACAACAGCCACCATTGGGGTTACGCAAAACTGGCTGTTGTAGAGAGGTGGCCGTTGTAGAGAGGTTAATGCTGAAGTAAATTTGTCGTCTGCTGTCGTCTGTCGTCTGCTATTTTTTCTTCGATAATTCTCGTGAAATACTATAATGTGCTGCCAAAACATGTTTTTATTGAGTATAAATGCCAAAGCAACAGCAGATGTCAATTTTCGTGCTCACCAGTATAATGGTTAAACATAGGGGACATCATCCATTTTGGATATAAAATAGCGGCTGTTACAGAGAGGGTGTTGTTGTAGAGAGGTGGCCGTTCGTGGAGGTTCGACTGTATTCACAAACGTGAATGACGCGGGAAGTTAGCATGTTAGGAACAATTCACTGCACCATTTTGGGTATATTTTACAGTAAGTTAACCCGAATTCTCTGTCTGTAACGCAGGGCGACTTCCGCCCAGCGTTGCAGACAGATAATTCGGGTTAGTTTTATAGGTGTACACAAACGGGAATGACGCGGAAATTCACCCGTACATTCTGAAGTGCGTGTCTCGGTACCAGAGTTACTTCTCCTGGACCATCTACATCATAGAGGGCGTTCTACTTATCTTCGGCGCCTTCCTGTCCTATGAAACAAGAAAGGTTTGTGTACTTGAGATCACATGTGAATAATGCGTAATAGGGATCCTTAGTTATGTTTATAAACAAGCAGAAAGAACAGGTTCTTGAAGAACCGTTCATATTTCCGTGTTTTATGGGTTATTTCGATATCTCTGTTGATTTTGGTGCATTGTTACCAACATAAGTTTCACGTACCAGTACGGTATTTACAAACATGTGAAACAGATTGTACACGTGTACGTTTTTAACCAATAAAAGCATTATGTGTTAACCGATAACAATAAAACCGGTCCCAAACTGTTTTTGAGATTAATGTATTGGATCTGAATCTCCAATGCAAGTCAAACATATATATATCGTCGGGAAAAAAACGTCATTTATTTTCTGATAGATTGCCGAGCTCTTTGTAAACACGATTTTGTAAGCGCGACGTTCATTGACTGACACATGTGTCATCCAATATTAGCGTGGTTGTAGTGAATAAAGTTCTAAGTTAGCCAACTATTTTGACACATCGCGGAAAAATGACAATACACGCTTATCCAATCAAATGGTGCGTTACGAACCGCCACGCATGTGTCTCCGGGCAGAGCGCTCGCCAGAAAATCGCTCACTTGTATGGCTTTTAATGTCTTAAATGTAGGAATAGATACATTCAGTTCACGTATGCTATCAGCATCAGCAGATTAATATATGTCTCCTGAATCGATAGAACCCGAATTAGGAGTTTGTGGTTAAGAATTGATGATATAATCGATCTGAAAGCAACGCATGTTGGAACTTTTATTGGCCAAATATTGAAAAAAGCTTTCATTAATTAGGGAATTTTGACAAGATAAACGTGGCCCGAAAGTTCGGAACAGTGAATGTGTAGATAATTGGCGATTTCTGTCATGGATAATGTTTGAGCATTAGAAGTTGCACAAAATTATGTAAATTACTCAAAACCAAGAAAATCCACCCAAATCTACAAAAATCCACCAAAATACCCATATGATACCAAAATAATGACCATATGTTCCAACAACTGTGGCAGAAAGTCGTAGATATTACACTTCAAATAACAAATAAACGCCATTAGAGGCCAATTTTAGATTATTATTAATACTACATGTATGCTTAAGTGCTGTTCTATTTATTTACATGTATTTGATATTCGTGAATTTCTTTATTCCAGCGTATTTCTGCTGGTTTCTAAACATAGTTAGGGAATTTTAACCTTTTTGCCAGCCCTGCTACGCGTTATTATATTCACCTGTGTTTGACAGTTGTACCAGAATTCGCATATCAAGTTTAGTCGACCGAGAATTTCAGCATTTGAAGCTCTAACGAATTGACTAATCGTTGTGAATTGCATTTGATTTTGTTCTACCGACATCATCCAACCAAATTGCGGTTCTGACTGGAGAAATGGGGCTTTTGAGATGTGTGGCCACTGTGGCTCCTGATCAGATAACACACCCATGTAGCCTGATAACGATCTATATTGCTTGTTATAGAAGCATGACGGTGTTTCATTGACGGAATGGCGAACAGTGCAGATCCTGATCAGACAGTGCGGATGCACAGGCTGATCTGGATCTACACTGGTCGCACCACCCATAAGCCCCGTTTTCCCAGTCACAGCTGTAATTAAGTTCTATAATGGTACAATTTCACAATTTCTGTAATTATTTCCCATAAATATGTAATTTGCCTCACCTTCTAAGCCAATCACTCACCTGTATTCTAGCCACTTAATCCAATATTCCAGGTAACACTTATATAATTATATAGCTATACGTTCCATTTAATGATTAAAACTCAATAATTCGCAAAACGTTTGAATATGATATTTGTGGCTGTTGCTGGATGGGCTTATTGGATTTGTGACCAGTGTAGCTCCTGATCAAACAACAGTCTCCCATACCCTGATAACGATAGATGTTGCTTGTTAGAATAATGATGGGTGTTTCATTGGTGGAATGGCGAACAGTGCAGATGTACATGTACATTGGACGCAAAATCCATAAAACCCATTTATCCAGTCACAGCCACAGTTATTAAACGAGTTATTAAACTGATTTTATCAGGTAACCTGCCTTATATTGACCAAATACGTACTATTGTATCAGGCATTGACCTGATACAAACATCGGGGTTACATCGAAGTGAAAACGCACGTTCCATTGGTCGGATGACGTCACGTGACGTTACCGAATGAGACGTCACCAGTGTAAAGACGCAACATAAACAAGTTCGCGTTCTGTCCATATATAGCTACGTCATATGTGGTCATTTTCGAGCATTAAACGATACCTGATAAATAGACTACGAGACTACTGTATTTTGGTATCGAGTTTATCAGACTCGGCTCGGAAACGATAGGAATCCTCGGCAAGCCTCGCAATTCCTACGCGCTTCCTAGCCTTTCCTGATAATTTTTGAAAGCAGGCTATGCAGACATTTACCTCTTATGAAATCAATCAACGAGATGTTAAGCACCAGCAGTCACACAGTCATGTATTGACACATAGGTTTAACACCTGTACTGATTGCCTAATTTTGCCCCGTTTTGTGAGGTTATTAAGTTGGGTTTGTTTTTAGGTTTTTGTCGCGCCTGCTTTAGCAGAAGGCGCGACTATAGTCACCGCTGTTTCCGTTGTCGTCGTTTCGTCGTTGTCGTCGTCGTTCGCGTCGTCGTTCTTGTTGTCGTTCGCGTTGTCCGCGTCGACAATATATACAAAGTTTGTACAAGTGTCTTTATCATAACATAACGTTGATACTACTTGACGGATTGCCTCAATATTAGGACACTTGATACATGTGAGCAATTGGAACACACTCATGCCATGCCCCATTAACATAATCTTGACATTTTGTATTTTCAATTTTTTGGGGTAATACTTAGCCATTTGTTTTACGTCAATAAGCTTGTACAGGTTTCTTCATCATGAAAAACATTAATATTAATGATTGATGGATTGCTTGAATATTTGGACACTTTATATGGCACTTCTCTGATGGTTTTTGTTATGCTTTCTTTGGCACATGTCCATGATCATTTTACGGTCAATTGCCTCGGCCGGTGCGACACAGCTGCCGTGGCGTAATTCTTGTTTAGTAAGTTTCCATTACGTTTTGCAATGTTTTACTACGTATCGCCCCGTCTGACATGCGACAGGCATATATAGTATACAGGTATATATAGTGGATGTAAAGACTGTCTGTTTATCTTAAGAGATAGGAACGGACTCGCTGGATTCATATTAAATCAATAAATCATATCGAAATAACACGAACGCGGTAGAAAACGTCGCGAAAAAACGATCAATTCCATTATTATTCATGTTTTGTAACTGTCTTCAAATCGCCCGTAAGTCGCCATTTTAGATAGCCGTGACATCACAGTGCAGTACACGCACATCACCTAATCGCTAAAATGTGAGCTGGTCAAAACGGCCCCGGGTCAAAACAATCCCAGGTAAAAACCGCACCTAGTTGACCAAAACATTTCCCAATTTTTATTTAATATATAATCAGATTAATAAACTAACCAAATCGACCTCGTATTACGAATGTAAAATCCAACTGTTCCATTTCTGTATATCTTGTCCACAAGTTAAGAGTTGTTCACACACATTTATCCAGACGAGTGTGACATGTTTACCATTAATAATCAATAGTTAATCTAACCAAGTCATGCTTATTGTACTTACAATCAGTGTAGGCCGTGTGCTGTCTGGTCAGCTTATGCACTGTTAGCCATCCAGTCAAACAATCATTACAATCTGCAGTATACTACATTACTCACTACATTACATTACTCACGAATTGAAACAATCATATCCATGATAACTCTTATGTACCATACTGAAATTTTATTAACACTATTCTGAGATATTTCCACCTCAAAAATATACTCGTCATTACAAACAGACAGGATCATGTTTGCAACCAGCAAAATACAAAGTCTACAGTACGATACCGCACCAAACAGTGTAAAATGAATGGTGTAGTCCCTAATCAGATTTCATTTTATTTATTTGCTGAATATAACTGAACTGAAAGTAAAAGTTAAATTTTGCCAAACCCAGAAGCAGGATCTACCTAATGAAATATCTAATTCTTATGACACAGCAACAAGTGGTGTTTTCTCATGTGCTGTGTAAATATGTTTTACGACCAGCAGAAATATCCCTGGGGCTAACCAGGGGACTAAAATATCTTTGAAATTCAGATAGTATATGACACAATTTGATGTGGAATATGGTTCACAATCTTACTAAACCTGGCATATTGTCTCTGCGCAATTTGCACAGTCTGATTTGCATGTCCTGCTTCTAAGAAATAGATATCGTTACCAGGCTACAGAAGAGTGATATTGTGTGATCAGGAGCTATACTGGACACAAATCCCTAAACCCCATTTCTTCAATCACAACCACAAATGTGCAGTCCCTGTTAAACACCCCATGTGGGTACACAACCGCGCCGTGACGTAGTTGTAAAGCGAATCACGTGATTTTAATGGAGGCAGCCTAAAATCCCCATGGAGTGGAGAGCGCATAAATAATGGAAATTTAAAACCAAATATCTGTGGGATTATAATAAATACAAGTCAAGTAAAGTCACGGTATGTCTTTAAAGGTACATGCCCTCTCAGTAGGCACCATCTGTTCTTTATAGGAATTAAATAAGTGTATAATTGTGTCATTATTCAACCAGTTCTAAAAAATGCCGCTATACAGATATAATCATTTAGTAATATTTATTTTTCTGATAGTGACGCGCGTTGGTATCTGGCTAGTTTCATATGCAAATGAGACATGGTATTTTTTAATTATTTATGCTAATTAAATGCGTAACCGGAAAAAATAATATTTTCGATAGATGATAAAGTATGATAATTGCATATAAAAAAATAAATAAAAAGTGTAAATAGTAATGTCCGTTAACATTTTAAGGAAACACGGTTATCGCCCCTTATATCAGTGTGGAAAGTTACATCTGATATAAAATGTATAATAATGCAAGTCAATACGTGGGGCATTGGTAAATTAAAGTTTATTTTGCTAGACAATGTCTCTGTTTTAGGTAGTGTGTTATTCTCCTTTAATGTTTAAGTTAAGCATTATGTCCTTATGTCTCGTAGTCTAATTAATTACATTGTGTATATGTGTGCTATTTACGTTATTGCTCAGTGTTAAACCAAGATGCTTATGATCGTCAACGAAGGTTATGAAACTATCCGAAAATGCAGTGTAAAAGAAGTTAATGCTAACCACTTAAACATATAACTGTGGTTTCGTAATACAATAAACGCAACAGCCCATGGTTTTACTCCTTAATTATGTATAGCACTATGCATATGGTGGAATGAATCCAAACTGGATACCTGGTTATCCCGCCAGGTGTCCAGTTTAGAGAGGTCCCATTGCATTAAATTGCAGGTTCGGATTGTAGCTCTTAACGACAGCCATCACGTCGGTTTGAGTGTTTATAACGTTGTTGCCTTGACAACGCTTTGCCTGACGCTGTCGTTAGCATTGGATACGCACGTGGCTCTGGTGTACGGTTGCGTTTCCGGTTTCATCGTTCTGGGCACTACAACGACCCAGCTTATTGTGTTTGTTCCTAAGGTTTGTGTGTTTGTTTGTTTGTTTGTTTGTGTATTGGTGTTCAACGGCATAACAACAGCTAAGGTCGTGTACGGCCGGGTCAATGGGTTTGATAATGCGTTCTACCTGTTGCATTGAGGCGGGGATCACAAAATCAGAACGGAATATTTACATCGAAATAAATATATATTCAGACCTGAAATTAGAATAACATGACCTGGTGCCATGTCCATACCACACCAAAGGAATTTAGCCCCTTCCCCTAAAAGTAATAGGATTACGAATAATCGTATTACTCATATAAGGGGTATAACCAAATTCAACTATCACATACAAGAAAGACGTATCTGAGAGCCATACCAGGTCTCTGGTCGGGATTCCGGTAAGGATGAATTCCGATCGTTAAATTGACAAGCGCATTCTTCGACCTGCCACCCACTGTTCCTAAGGTAATCCTGTGTCCCGCCAACTAACATAAGGTTCCTTACGTCCATGGAGTTTCACTATACTTCGTACGACTAAAATGTTCGTAATTGCAACTTTTGGAACGTCCGGAAATTGCAATTGTTGGCTTTACATTTAATGAGCATAGGCTGCATGAACTCAAAAAAAGTATTGCTAGCTGTAAATAATTAGCTTTACATATTTAGAGCTAGCTCCAAATGATTTAGAGAGCTCTTCAAATGATTTGGAGCTAGCTCTAAATATTTAATTATTTGAGTTTATGTTGATTTGACGTTCCATAAAAGTAGTTTGCCCGCCAGGAGTAAAATGGTTAGATTCTGAGCCAACTGAGTCCATTGACTGGTATAGATACTCCGTCATGTTATATCCTCTAAATGATCTCTCTGTGTGCATGTAGTGGACCATCTAGGATGAAAAATAAACTGAGATGTGCCATCTTGGTCATTTTCCTGGAATTCAAGATGGCGTCCAAAATTTCTGCCATATACAGACATATTGGATATTTGGTAATACCTGTAACTGAATAGCAACAGGTACTGTGTACATGTAATAGTGTTTGTTTATTTGTGTCCAGCGAATGATACATTCAGCAAATAATTTGTGTATAGAAAAGGGAATTGTGACAAAATATATACTTTGAAACATTTCCGCGAACTGTAATAAAAATGGTATTATACATTTAAAAAAATAGAAACATAATTATATTATCCATGCTGACGCATTTGCATGGTTAATAGGTGTTTATTGTATTTAGATTTCATTAAAATTGTGAAAAAAAGAAAGTTAATGCAAATACTGGTGGATGGGGAAACCACGTTAAATCACACATTTTCAGATATTTCTTCATGTTACATTGTATTTCGCATAAAATAAATACATGACAATATTTAGTATATTATATAATGAGAGACTATCAGATTATTTTTCCCATCGCCCGTGAGCTGAAAGGCCCATTGTCAAGTTGTCAAACATGTATATGTTTGCTTTCACGTTACAGGTACTGGCCGTGTACTATCCACCTCCTGCCCACCAACCAGACCCATTGCATAACATGGGGAATAGTGCCAGCGCCGGGCTGGGCACCAAACCCGCCTCCAACAAACCCGCCTCCTCCAACAAACCCGCCTCCAACAAACCCGCCTCCAAGCGGAACGTCCACCCGTCCACCAGCGCCGCTAACTCGTGCAATATATACACGATCTAGGAACCACAAACTACGGGCTCTCAAATCAAGGACGACCCCTAATTATTAAAGTGACTGTGTCTCAAATGATGTCTCTACTATATCCAATATGTGGTTGTTGGCTTCATCCACAGCACGTGTATATAATCAATCACTCGATGTTATATCACATTTACGGAGCCCCGCAGGGACATAGATTTATTTTTATTAATTCGTTCGCACGAAATAACAATTCGTTCCCTCAATTTAACAATTCGTTCCCTCGAATTAACAATTAGTTCCCACAATATAACAATTCGTTCCCTCGAAATAACAATTCGTTCCCACGAAATGGCAATTCGTTCCCTCAATTTAACAATTCGTTCGCTCGAATTAACAATTCGTTCCCACGAATTAACAATTCGTTCCCACGAATTAACAATTCGCTCCCGTGGGAACAAATTGCTATATCGTGGAAACGAATTGTTAAATTGAGGGAATGAATTGTATAAATTGTATAAGGAATTAATACAAACAAATAATTCCACGTCCCCTGCGGGGTTCCGTTCACTTTCCCCCAAAAGCGGTGTGACATAACATAAAGCGGTGTGAACGCGGTGTGATATAACATAAAGCGGTGTGAAAGCGGTGTGATATAACATAAAGCGATGTGATATAACATACATTTAGGCATGCCTTCTTATGCGAGCCTACCTAGCTAATAGTAGAGGCATTGAGAGTGTTGATATGCATTGCGGTCATCTACAGTAGTGTATGTCTTTATACGGTTCGACCATTAAACGTTTACTGTGGCACGCGGGAACTGTCTGATACGGTGTCCTGTTGGGACCACGTTACATTCTCACGTTCTCGCTCCCTCGACTTATACACGAGATCGCGAGATTGCGAGAACGCGAAGCGAGATTGCGAGATTGCGAGATCGCGAGATTGCGAGATTGAATCTCGCGTTTTCGCCTCGCGATCTCGCCTCGCATTCTCGGGGTCTCGCCTCACGATCTCGCCTCGCGTTCTCGCAGTCTCGCGATCTCGTGTATAAGTCGAGAGAGCAAGAACGCGAGAATGTAACGTGGCCCTAACAGGACACCGTAGTTTGAACCCCAGGCCGTAGGTCGCGGGTTCAAACATTTCCCTAGTTACGGCATTGGGGTTGAACAATTCACGAGTGTCACAGTGCCACCGATTTATAATGAATATTCCGGGGCCGCAGTACACTTCGCATGATTCAGGTGCCTCATCCTCCGCATCAATTTCAAAATGGCGGACACTCGATCTCAAATTGCGAGAACTTCCAAATGCATGTACATATTCAACAATGTGTACAGTTTCAATGGGGATGAATAAGGAAAGTATTTCTCCACGTGAATCATTTGTGTGGATACCCGTTTACACACGATAAATGGAGTGAAACAGTGCGATTGTTGTGAACTGGTCAGTAGCCTATTTCACCAAAATTGCTAAGTTTATTTATTTAGCAAAGCATACTTTGAGGGAGTTATCATTTATTTTTCCCGAAATGCATTGTTTCATTTAGAACTAACGACTGCATATAGTTGATGATTAAAAGTATGCAGAATTATTATACTGAATTTATGACATTATCACAGCCGAAATGGCTGTGATAATGTAATACTTTCAGTATAATACAAATTAATAAATTTATCATTAAATTGATAATTTCTCCCTCAAAGTGAACTTCGCAATATAAGTATACTTTGCCATTTTGGTGAACTATGTTACTGGTCTGGTGCCGTAATGGCGCGTTCTACTAAACTTATGAGACACATGCATTACGTAGGTGTTCGCTTGGCCCCTGAAGAAGCACTGTGCACATCTATGTCAAATAGAGTGACGTTTGTACACGACTGTGAGCGGTGTCAAACAACGGCAGCCATGTAACAATGAACGTGTCCCACATATTGGGGCCGTGTCGAAAGCGAACAATATGTCCCGTTATCTGACTATGTAGACTGGTATGGAGCCACGTTGGCGGTAAACTCGATACGCCTATTTTTGTTATGGCGAGTGACATATGAATGTGTAGCTGTGTAAAGAAAATGTTGTACAGTGTTGTGCATACTGTGGTGCAAATGTGATGCTTATGTAAACAGTCGATGAAAAGGGGACAAGTTTGGTAAAAATGACGAAGTGGTTGATGCATGTATTATATATGAGATATTGTCATATATAATACATTAATTA
>CM055281.1:20696890-20759797 GCA_029237695.1 Conchocele bisecta | reverse complement strand
TAATACATTAATTAGGTACTGCATTAAGCTGGGGGCCGTTGTAACTGTAGCAACTTGCGTTTGAGAAACCAGTCCACACTTTACATAAAGTCCGAACACGCTGGTGTCAATAATTGCGTTGGAGTTCCTTCCCCTTGGATTAAACTTGTCCTTTTGCGAAATCGTTGGCCGAACGTTCAACACGAGACATTTAATTATCGTCAATTTGCGATTTTCTGCGTAATTAAGACAAAATGGCCACAGAGGTATAGCATTTTATGCGTCCTGCGAGCCTTTATGCGTCACATTTATGCCTATTGTATTGTATTTTCCATTTTACCGATTATGATATTGTTATCATTGCATGGTACCGAATTCCGTCATGTACCTAATTCCGGATGACAATGTTATACGAACAAATATAATCAGATGCTTTTAAAGCAAGGTTATTTGACCCCTACAGTGCTATAGTAATTATGTGGTTTATTGCTTAATCCCCATTTTAGATTATTCTCGCCAAATACATTGTTGACAGAACGGGAGAATCCTTTTCATGGAAAACGATTCTCATGCGCTGTCAAACAATGTTTTAGTTGCAAATGCCCCCAAAGTGTACTGGAAATTAATGGTATAATTGAATGATTTGTACTGAACAATATTGCTATTAAGCTTGTACTTTTTATTTCAGTTTTGACGTGTTTGATGGATGTAAATTGATGACATTTGCGAATTGCGATACACCATTAAATCCAGTCACTCTTCCCATTTTGAACTTTGCGTTTTTGCGTTATCCCACCTGCATCATTGGTTTGGTTGCGAATGCAGGTACAGTCAAAACTCTTGCCGTGATACATGTACCGTCTGGACAGTGAATAAAACCCCGTGGAAACTCTGACACATTCATGAGTGAAGCACGTTTGCGAAAAAACATTAAGAATTATCGGCCAGCACATAGGTTGCAATGGACTCCGATAATCGTAAACGGATAGCAAAGGAAAGTATCTTCGCAACTCTAATACCAATACAGATCAAACTGACACTAAAATACAATGGTATGGTCGGTGCGGATTTACGACAACAAATGCTGTAAACTTTCTCACCAATGAGAAATTGCGAACATTGTTGCGCCATAATGGACGTATATCGCTCTACATATTTTTAGGAACGTGCGATTTTACTATATTGGAAAGGAAGCGAATAATCCAACTAAGAAAACTAACATCGAAGTATCTGCGGACATATTTCAACAACATTAACACATTAAAATCAAGGTGTACAAGCAGACGACTCAAAATTACGTTCTTGCAGTGCCCATATTATTCAATAGAAACATGGAACCGTGCACAGGGGCATGAGAACCCTAGCGTATTCAAAGACGATGATAAAACGCTAAGTAGCATCATCGATCGTGCCAATTCACACATCGATCGGGTGAATTGTGAACTTTCAACATACACCCCACGCTTGAATCAGGATCTACTGAGAAGTAGAAAACACGCAAATCGCAAACCTAGATATTCCATACGGTTTAGTCTGCTGAAGGACGGTATCCATCCCAAACCCAGATTGGCCAGGTCGTGGCTAGCGTCAATTAAACGAAAGATCAACAAAGACTGCGGCACATCCTAATTCAACAGGTACACCTTAGATTTGCATGTAGGCAGGGAATGCCCAGTCACATGCAGGTTTAAGTCGATATTCACAGCGTGAATACCCAAATGTAACTTTCACCATAGAAGTAGTATAGTGTGAGCATTTCAACCCCCAAGATGAAGATGGAGGCGTGACATAAATTGTGTTGGACAATAGTAGCACATAGGCAGGGAACGCCCAGCCATGCGCATACCATTGTCGTGAGAACGATATTGTGTGTTAAATTTGTGAACAGATTTTGATGAACATTCCGGACATTAAGTGATATAAGTGTTAGTAGTGTAGTGCGTAGGCATGGAAAGCCCAGTCACGTGCGATCACTGCATAACATTGATTGGACCGTAGTGTGCACGGATTGTTCAATGTTCAGTTTATACCTGTATAACATACTCTCTTTATGATTTCTTTGTATGCGAAATATACCTTGCTTTAAAAATGTCGACTGACAACGAAGCGCGATCAGAAATAGCAGAAATTGAAAGTATCGACCAGTCGGGTCAACCTGGTGAGCATGTGTCACCAGTCACGGAAACGCGTACGAGAACCCTTACCGAAAAGGGTCAAGAATATCAAATTTCTGTTCTAGAAAACAACTTTAAAACAGCATTAAGTTTGTGGCGTCGTGCCTCAAATAAGACGTCAATTCTTTTATCAGATTGTCAAGACGTAGATATTATTTTAAGGGGACATAGAGGTCACTAGAGGATGTGTTAGACCAATTCCGCTTTGAATACAATCGGTTACAGGTTTCGAAAGCCGATATTTCCATAGAATATGATAAGTCCGAGCAAGTAGAAAATTTGAGCATCAGCATATAATGCAACGCATTTCAGAATGCATCCGTGAGATAGAAAACCAGAAATGCGAAGTTAGGTCATATTCCTCAAGTAGGACGTCTCGCAGTAAATCTTCGCGTAGTTCAGTAAAATCTGGCATTTCTAAAATATCAGATGTCGCAGTCAGAAAGGCCGCTTTAAAGGCAGAGCTGAAGTTTATTGACATAGAATCTAAAGCCAAGGCTGAGCTGCAAAAAATTGAAACATTAAAGAAATTGGAGATAGCAGATGCTGAACAAGCGGCTCTGGAAGAAGCCCTTGATCAATCAATTTCAGAGTCTAAGTATGATATCAATATATCTCCATCTCTGCTGAAGAGGACAAAACAGAATATGTTAGATCCTATGTTGAAACACATGCTAAACTACCGGCTGAAACAGATACATTGACCCCAGCTTTAGATCAAGGAATCTCATTTGCTGCGTCTCAAACTGGTGCTCATGTGACTTCTTCCTCTCATTCGCTTCCTGTTCAAAGTCCACTGAATCCATTGGTTCCTTCATTTGATCCATCGTCCGTACAAGCACAAAGTTCTAGGACTCATAATTTTGCCCGTCCTGTTGTAAGTTTTGCGGCCATGCCAGCTGCCAGTAATGGTATTGACTCTTCAGTTAATACAGCAGCACATAACCCACCCATTTCTTCTTCCATGATCGGTACTCCTGCTTCAATCAAGGTGGTATTAGTCGAGCCTTCGGTGACAAGACCACTGATGTCCCTGGCACCATCATCCCAGGCAGCTCTTATCAAACAGAGCAGGGTCTTATAGATCTGGCTAAAACACTGGCACAGCAGATAAATCTGAGTCGCCTACCCCCACCGGAGCCAAGTGTCTTTTCAGGTGACCCTCTTACATACCCAGGTTGGAGGTCCGGCTTCCAAATTCTTATCGAGGAAAGACAAATTCCACAGTCAGAGAAAATACACTATCTTAAGCGTTATCTTTCTGGCAACGTCCGAGATTCGATCGAAGGTTACTTTCTCGTTTCTTCCGATCAAGCCTATGAGGAGGCTAAGAAAATGTTAGACATGGGGACCCCTTTGTGATATCAAATGCTTTCAGAGAAAAGCTGGATAGGTGGCCCAAGATATCTCCAAGAGACGGCACTGGTCTGAGGAAGATTTTCAGACTTCCTTCAGCAATGCCAAATTGCTATGAAGACTATTGGCAGTCTTGGTGTTCTAAACGACGATAGAGAAAACAGAAAGCTGTTCATGAAGCTCCCAGATTGGGTAGTCTCAAGATGGGGAAGAGTCGTGGTTCGCCGGAAAGAAGAAAGATCAGAATTTCCGCCATTTTCGGAGTTCGTTGAATTTGTCACAAAGGAAGCCACAATTGCTTGCGACCCAGTTACCTCGATACAATCTTTGAAGGAAATCGGCGATACTCAGAGACATGTCAAATTTTCTGACAGACAAAACAAGACGTTTCATGGCAGTAGAACATTCCTAACTGAAGTTGAAGCTAGGGACAAGAACGAATCTGCTAGTGCCAGACCTAAGGTCCCATGCGTATTATGTAACAGGCCTCATGACGTGGACGATTGTAGAGAGTTTCTCAATAAGACACTTATGGAGAGGAAGGTCTTCATCAAGGAAAAGGGTTTGTGTTTCGCTTGTTTGAAGAGAGGCCATATTGCCAAAGAATGTAAACACAGGAAGAAGTGTAAGATTTGTTCCAAGTCCCACCCAAGCTCATTACATGGTGATATAAAGGGGTCCGAACCAGAATGAGAGAAATAGTAGTAGCTCAATGTCACACAAATCAGGCGAAACCGCTCTCAAGACAACAGTAGCGAGTCATACAGGTGCAGTATCTTCAAGAAATTTGGACAGATGTAGAAAATGCTCGATGATTGTTCCCGTCTTAGTCTCTCATTGCGATAACCCAGATAAGGAGAGACTTGTATACGCACTTTTGGATACACAATCAGACACAACGTTCATATTAGAAGATACATGTAAGGCTCTAGATGTGACAGGTGTTTGAAGTCAAACTGTCTCTTTCCACCATGTATGCGACAGATAAAGTGGTCACAAGTTCCAAAGTACAGGGGCTAATGGTGCGCGGTGTTGAAAATGAACAAAGAATTTCACTACCCAGTACATACACTAGGAACATTATGCCCGCTAACCATGATCATATTCCCAGCTCAGACATAGCAAGGACATTGCCGCACCTAGAGTCGATTGCGGATCAGATAGGGACTCGAAAGGATTGTGAGATAGGCCTGCTTATAGGGTATAATTGTCCTAGAGCACTAGTTCCACGTGAAGTCATTGTGTCAAATGAGATGGTCCTTATGGGCTCAGAACAGATCTCGGGTGGAGTATAGTTGGAATAGTAGATGCGGATTCTTGTGACGATGACAACATTGGACTATCTCACCGAATTCTTGCGCGTGAAGTAGACGCATCCCTCACCGGCGGTGAGGACACCCCACCACCTTCTGTATTGTTTTCCCTCAAAACAAAGGTCAATGGAAATTGAGGCTGATGATGTGTTGAGGGTCATGGAAAGTGATTTCAGTGACCATGGTGTCAACGATGCGAAATACTCGCAGGAAGATCTGAGATTCCTTTCAGTATTGTCGCAAGGTATTCGATTTGAAAACGGTCACTACGAAATGCCTCTGCCGTTCAAGGGTAAGAATCCATGCTTACCAAACAACCGCTCCTATGCGTTGAACAGGCTGAAGTCCCTGCAAAGGAAATTAGTGAGAGACCAGACTTACCAAGAGCACTACGTTCAGTTCATCAATGACCTTTTGAAGAACAACCATGCGGAGATCGTTCCGGATTCCGAAATCAATGCGACTGAGGGTTACGTATGGTATATACCACATCATGGTGTATATCACCCTCAGAAACCGGACAATATACGGGTTGTATTTGATTGCAGTGCTCAGTTTCACGGTCAAAGTCTGAACGTCCATCTGTTGCAGGGCCCAGACCTCACAAATAATCTTCTAGGAGTCTTATGCAGGTTTCGTAGAGAGCCAATCGCACTCACATGCGACGTTAAAAAAATGTTCCACCAGTTCAAGGTGAATCCGAGTCACAGAGACTACTTGCGTTTCCTTTGGTGGAGTGATGACGATTACAGTAAAGATCCCCAAGAATACCGGATGAAAGTACATTTGTTGTTCGGTGCCACATCTTCACCAGGTTGTGCGAATTTTGGGTTCAGGAAAATCGCCGAGGACAACCAAGACGAGTTTGGTGAAGAAGCCGCTGACTTCATACGGCGTGACTTCTATGTGGACAATGGCCTGAAGTCTGTCTCAAATGTAGACGAAGCAACCAGCTTGATCAAAAACACACAGTCTATGTGTACTAAGGGAGGTCTCAGGCTACACAAGTTTGTTTCAAACGACAAGGAGGTGCTGCAATATCTAAACCCAGAAGAAACGAGCTAAAGACTTGAAGGACATCAATCTAGCCCTGGACCAACTTCCAGTCGAGAGAACATTGGGTATCCTTTGGAGCATCTCGTCAGATACCTTTCAGTTTAAGGTTGCCCTGAAGAATCCCCTCTACGAGGCGTGGGATCTTGTCAACAGTCAGTTCCATATACGATCCGATGGGATTTATATCTCCTGTCATCCTAAAAGGCAAACAAATTCTACAGGAAATATGCGCGGATAACATGGACTGGGACGATCCTCTTCCTGACAAGCTGCGGGCAAGATGGGATCATTGGCGCAGCGGATTGAAAGATCTCACCATGATTGATATTCAACGATGCATCAAGCCAAAGGATTTCGGGGATGTGAAATCAGCCGAAATGCATAATTTCTCGGATGTGAGTACATCAGGATACGGACAGTGTTCGTACCTTCGCCTTGTGAACGAATCAAACCAGGTCCATTGCTCTTTGCTCATGGGTAAGGCTCGCGCCATTCCTTTGAGACCCATTACAGTTCCCCGCTTGGAACTCACAGCTGCACTACTGTCTGTCAAAGTAGGATCTTGTCTTGATCGAGAACTGAATTTCCCTGGCTTGTCTGTGAGTCATGTCTTCTGGACCGATAGTAAGGTTGTCCTTGGTTACCTATCAAATGAAGCTCGTCGGTTTCATGTCTTTGTTGCCAATAGAGTTCAACAAATACGGGATCGTACCCAGCCATCTCAATGGAGATATGTGAGCTCTGGTTTGAATCTCGCGGATATTGCGTCTCGGGGCGCGTCTGCCAAGGATTTAAACGAATCTAAATGGTTCCGAGGTCCAGATTTCTTGTGGGAAAGTGTGCTTTCAGAACAAGAAGGAGTGAACTCCGAGATGAGTCCAGTTGATCCAGAAGTCAAGCGAAGTCAGTGCTTTAGCTCTCAATCAGAACACAACCCATCCAGCTCTATTCTTGAAAGAATCTTATATTTCTCAGACTGGCACAGGGCGAAACGGGCTGTAGCAGTCTGTTTGAGGTTCATTGACAAACTACGAAATAAAACTGTCAAGAAACCAGCTAAAGTGGAATCCCTAGATTGTCTTAGACTCAAGTGTCTTCCTGAGTATCAGCCAGTCACGGTGTCAGAGCTGCAAAGAGCTGAATAGAGATACTCAAATGCGTACAGTTGAACGACTTCAAACAGGAAATCAAATATCTCATAGGCAATGAGATAACTGGAGTCCCCTCTACCAGAAAGGAACAACTTTTCCGTCACAGGACATTGAATGGCAAATCAAGGTTGCATAAGTTGGACCCTTTCTTAGATCCGAATGGATTATTGCGAGTAGGAGGTCGAATTCAAAATGCGAATCTATCAGACTTGGTCAAACACCCAATTGTCCTACCTAGAAAGAGTCATGTAACAGAGTTGGTCATTTCTCATTTTCATGCTAAGGTACAACACCAAGGTAGAGGTATCACAACAAATGAGATCAGGTCCAACGGATTCTGGATTATCGGCTGTAGCTCTGCTGTGTCGTCCCGCATTCAACACTGTGTCATGTGTAGGAGATTGCGAAGTTTTCCACAGGAGCAGAAAATGGCAGATTTACCCCCGGATAGGCTGGAACCTTCTCCTCCATTCACATATTGTGCGGTTGATCTCTTTGGCCCATGGTACATTAAGGAGGGTAGAAAGGAGCTGAAACGATATGGTGTTCTCTTCACATGTTTGGCCTGTCGTGCAATCCATGTTGAAACCTGCAACTCTCTGAGCACAGACTCTTTCATAAATGCTTTGCGGTGTTTCATTGCGATTCGAGGTCCAGTGCGGCAACTGCGATCAGATCGTGGCTCAAACTTCGTCGGGGCTGAGAGGGAATTAAAGGACGCATTTGGGGAGCTTGATGAGGAACAGGTTAGACAGTTTCTGTTGAAAGCAAACTGCGATTTGATTGACTTTAAGATGAATGTTCCCTCTGCATCACACATGGGAGGAGTCTGGGAGAGACAGATTCGTTCAGTTCGTAATGTTATGTCAACACTATTGCATCAGCATGGCTCGCAGCTGGACGACGAGAGTTTGAGAACTCTGTTATACGAGGCCGCGGCCATTGTCAATAGCCGACGACTTACTATTGACACGATCCACGATCCCATGTCCCCTTCTCCATTGAGCCCCAATATGTTACTCACAATGAAATCAGACGTTGTTCTCCCACCTCCAGGAAATTTCCAAAAGCCCGATATCTATTCTCGCAAGCGTTGGAGACGAGTTCAATATCTGATTAACCAGTTCTGGTTCAGGTGGCGCTCCGAGTATATCCAAAATTTGCAGGTTCGTGAGAAGTGGAACTCTCCTCGTAGGAACTTGGCCGTAGGAGATGTTGTTCTTCTTAAAGACGATAATCAGCCAAGGAATCAGTGGCAATTGTGTCGCATTGTTGACGTTCAGACTGACGAAGACGGTTGCGTGCGTAAGGCTAAGATCGCTGTTGGTCAATCAAGTCTGGACAGCAAGGGCAAACGGAAAACATCCGTTGTCCACCTTGAACGACCAATACATAAGTTAGTCCTGCTTAAGGAAACCGAGGTGATCACCGTCGAGGAGCCATTGTAAATATTCAGTGATCAGTTGTACCGTAGTGCAACATTTCGTAATTGGTGCCGTGACCAGGATCAGGCATTAGTTCATAAACCATTTCATTTTTATGAACTAATATTAATTATTATGTCATGTGTTTATTCTTTGTAAAATTACTTTAAATTAGTTAATTGAACTAATTTAGGGAGCCATGTAACTGTAGCAACTTGCGTTTGAGAAACCAGTCCACACTTTACATAAAGTCCGAACACGCTGGTGTCAATAATTGCGTTGGAGTTCTTCCCCTTGGATTAAACTTGTCCTTTTGCGAAATCGTTGGCCGAACGTTCAACACGAGACATTTAATTATCGTCAATTTGCGATTTTCTGCGTAATTAAGACAAAATGGCCACAGAGGTATAGCATTTTATGCGTCCTGCGAACCTTTATGCGTCACATTTATGCCTATTGTATTGTATTTTCCATTTTACCGATTATGATATTGTTATCATTGCATGGTACCGAATTCCGTCATGTACCTAATTCCGGATGACAATGTTATACGAACAAATATAATCAGATGCTTTTAAAGCAAGGTTATTTGACCCCTACAGTGCTATAGTAATTAGTGGTTTATTGCTTAATCCCCATTTTAGATTATTCTCGCCAAATACATTGTTGACAGAACGGAGAATCCTTTTCATGGAAAACGATTCTCATGCGCTGTCAAACAATGTTTTAGTTGCAAATGCCCCCAAAGTGTACTGGAAATTAATGGTAATAATTGAATGATTTGTACTGAACAATATTGCTATTAAGCTTGTACTTTTTATTTCAGTTTTGACGTGTTTGATGGATGTAAATTGATGACATTTGCGAATTGCGATACACCATTAAATCCAGTCACTCTTCCCATTTTGAACTTTGCGTTTTTGCGTTATCCCACCTGCATCATTGGTTTGGTTGCGAATGCAGGTACAGCCGTTTCATTAAACTCCGTACGACTAAAATGTTCTTAAGTGCAAATTTAGGATCTTATGAAAATTCCAATTGATGGATTTACATTTATTGAACATAGGCTGCAATTGACGAAATAATTTGCATTATTATACTTTTTATATCAAACTGTGAGGTTAGAACACTCCAAATAGTTTTACTATATAAGTTAACCGAATCCCATCCAGTAACGCCAGTCTCTCATACTTTCACTAGTCGTATCGATGCTGTGGGACCTACGTGTACATGACCTGCAGCCAGCCTGTCCTGGCCATTGTTTTGGCCACATAAACTCTGTTTACATCACGTGACCAACAAGTTCATTGTTTGCTTTAAATGCTACAAATATGCTGAAAACTGCTGTTAAGACCATCCAATAATGTTCCTCAAGTGAAACTTGGTAGTACTGGATCAAGATATGAAATCAAAATGTGTCTGTGACATCAAAACGCCCGCATTATTTTTGTATACCGGACTATTTAGCATTATCGAACCTGTGACTGGAGACATTGGTCTTATGGAATTTGTGACCAGTGTAGCTCCTGATCAAATAGCACACTCGTGTAGCCTGATACATATTATGGTATATATTGCTTGTTCGATGATGTCTGACGGTGTTTTCATTGATGGAATAGCGAACAGTGCAGCTCCTGATCAGACTGTGCGGATGCACAGGCTGATCTGGATCTACACTGGTCGAAAAACCCATAAGCCCCATTTCTCCAGTTACATCCATATAAGTGTATGTTATATGTTATACGTATACCCGTTTCATCAGCAAAACTAAATTAACCCATTGCATGCGGAATACACCTTTACGGGTATGACATTTATTACATTATTTTATTTTTGTAAATTATTATTTCATATGATATTTATTAAACGAGTTTACTAATTTCATAAGAAACGATGTCATGCCGAGTTTCTTATGAAATCAGTCAACGAGTTTAATAAATCTCATTTTAAATCAACACAAATGTTAGATTATATATATCGCATAAGAACAACACAATACAGTGAAGCTGTATAGATGGACAACAATCGGTGAGGTGTTACCAAGTGAGTAGTATAAGGGAGTCAAAATGATACCACCTCCTTCTGGAAGGCCCCCGCTACGCGCGGTGGCTTCCACCAGGAGATGGTATCATTGTTCACTCCCTTATACTACTTGAATTTTCCCCCACTGTTCGCGCGGTATGGATGAGAAGAGTGGAACATATTTGTCATCAACCACGAGACCATATATTTCTTCGACTGGATGAGAAGTTATAAATGAGACGAGATGTCAACATGTTAGAGATAAGAATCCATTAGTTATACTCAGTATATGTAATCACACAATGGTTCTAGTTAATTGTGCGTGGTTGAAGACAGGTAGTCACGAGAGATGTCATCGTACCGGTATTTACGAGTATTGCAAGCATCACCGGGCATGGATGAGAAGAGAATCCGTTTCGCCTCGCCCCTGTCGGCATTGCGGGGTAGGGACCAGATCCGAGTCACTGCTATGTCTACCATGCGGTGGCACTCGCGCTACGCATCGACTGGTTAGCAAGGAATTACGTGCTCGCAAGTATTATCGTTTAGTAATAATTAAAATCAGAAAGTAAGTTAGAAAGATAGAACCGATCTGATGTGTAGTTTTGATAAGTCACGTAAGAATATTTTTGCTGAGGTTATTTATCGGACATTGTCATTACACCACCGCCCGTTATATTGACATTCGGCCGATTTATGACACAGTTTAACGGCGGTCGGATAGGAACGCCGTTGTCATGCTGTTGTTTACCATAGCAGCAGGAAGGTTTTTTGTATGGCTAGAAGCTAAAAAATGCTTTTGGTCCAGCCGCGGCTCGAACTCACAACATACGTCTCGTAGCGCGGCTCCTTAGTCCACACAACCACCAATGCAGTTATGAAACATAGACCTGAAGATAAACGCTACCTAGTGTTGTGCAATATCGATTAGCGAAATACTCGGCTGTTCACAAACCACCGCTGTCATGTACCTATCATATTCGACCACGTTAATTTTAAACCACATGCGACAAAGTATCTAGACAGGCTATATATATTAGCGATAACTCGCTGGTGTATTACACTGCTTTAAGCGATATGTAACCACGGC
This sequence comes from Conchocele bisecta, assembly GCA_029237695.1. NCBI lineage: Eukaryota > Metazoa > Mollusca > Bivalvia > Lucinida > Thyasiridae > Conchocele > Conchocele bisecta. The sequence goes on along the minus strand of CM055281.1, from coordinate 20,748,232 downwards.
GGTGAACTTGTTTCGTGTATTGGTTTAACCACATGCGACAAAGTATCGAGTCGATCTATATATATATATGACGGAAAACCGCTGGTGTGTTACACGTCTTTAGCGGTATGGTGGCCAGTGGGTGACATAATCCCGGTGGTGTAACGGGGACCGGAACAAGTTTTATGTTCCGTATTGCGGTGCCGACGGAACAATGGCGCTCGGGCAGTATGGTGGCGGGATCTCCTGCTGCTGCAAACACGCGAATAAGCATATCACATCCCGAGACGAGCGAGGAGATTTTTTCTCTCTTCGGCCCTCCCCTCCATGACGAGTTTGTTTACGTCTTCGTCCGCGAGAATTTGTGGTCGGGCCTTGGACCGGATCGTGCCATCTAACTCCTGGTACCTGGCCATCTCTTCGACGACCAGTTTGAACTCGCTATCTGATATATCGTTGTCGGCTATCGCTTTCGACACGATGACGTCGATACTGTTTTTCTTAGACCTCGCGAGAACCGCTATTCGGTCGTGCTTTCGACTCTTGGCCTCTAGTTTTCGACCCACGAGTCTAGTCGTCATGCAAAGCAGTCCCGCCCCCGCCACTATCGCACTCAATGTCACCGCGACCGGCGCGGCGACGATTGTTGATAATAAAGACACACTCCCCACGTCGCTTACAACGGAAGCTGAGGCTAACGCGGTGCTCACCCCCTCGACTAAATTGACTGTTCGCCTATATTTTTAAGCATGGCCCGTCCGCGTCTCTCCTTCATGCTGTAGAATATGTTGTATCTCGACGACCATGGTCATCCTAAAGGATGCCGGGTCGGCCGTCCCTGAAGGCAAGTGCGGATATGGTTTCTCGTCATTCATCATAAATCAAATTCGATTAACAGTGTCACTACAGTAGCTGAACTCGATGGGTCAGCGACTTTTGCTACAAAGTTAATAACACTACCGGCGGAAACTTTAATTGGAGTGTCATAATCGAATATCGTAAACCCTGACCTCTGTCCCGCGTGCTTGGTGATGCCAGACTTCTGCTCTATCCCGTTCAGGACGAGATTCACTCGGACTTCGGTAGCAGCGTGTCCCTTAAAGTTGACCGAGGAGACCGCCATTCGCAGAATCGTCCCGGACGCTGCCATGGTGTATTCTCCATATATGTTGCTCGCGTTGGAACCGAATGAATATTCGTAGGCCCCCTCGTTCAGTGAACCCCGTCTTGAAATTTCGTCCTCTTGTACAGCGATCTCGCGTTACCTCTCCTGCAATGCGTCGGACACCCGTGCCAGTAGCGCCGTGAAACTGAAACACGGTCTTGGTATCGTGACATTAGCCGTCGACCGGATCGCCGGCCACCCATCTCTCGCCGCCATGACCGCATCTCGCGTGATGTATGTGCTTTGCCACCCTCTCCTCTTGTCTGCTCAACCATTGAATCGACATTGCGCTCGCTGACCCCTTGGGGTAGAACGACTTCTCGTATGCCGACTGCGGTCTCTCTATCCTCTTACCTGGACATATGACCACGGTTTTCACACCCATGCTGGTGGTCGCGTGCCGGTGCATGTTACACGACTTTGTGAACCGTTGTTGACATCCGGTGCACCCGTACTCGTCCACCAAATCTCTGGCGAGTTCTCTCCTACTCTTAGGAGGTCTCCCCACCAGACCTTGATAAATCTTATTGTAGTACGCCTTGTATAGTGTTTTTCTGCATGCACTGGGATCGTCTTTTACACGCTGCGCGTAAGCAGTGGAACGCAGACTGGCCGTCGTCTCGTTCTCCAATTTCTCGGATCGTTTTTCGTGGTCGGCAGGCAGTCGTCCGGTCGAAACCGCACGCCGCAGCCTCTCCTCGCGAACGACGGCTCGCGCGTCACTTATCCTATCTGCTATAGCTTTCTTGAGTCTCAAACCTCTTAGGGAAATTCCCCTACTCTTAGCTTGCTCTCTCATTTGCTTTATGGTAGGCATTATACTGAGTATAACCAATGGTTTTACTATGTATGACAGATTGCTGTATTATCTCTAATAGGGTGTAAACTATTGATATGTATAACAGGTTATGCTATGTAAGACATATTGCTGTATTATACTGAGGATAACTTATGGATAACTTATCTCTAATAGGGTATAACTTGTTGATATGTATGACAGGTTTTACTATGTATGACAGATTGCTGTATTATACTGAGTATAACCAATGTATTCATATCTCTAATAGTGTGTAAGTTGTTGCTAGGTATGACAGATTGCTATATATACTGAGTATAACCGGATCCTTATCTCTAATAGGGTGTAAGTTGTTGCTAGGTATGACATATTACTGTATTATACTGAGTATAACCAATGGATTCCTATCTCTAACATGGTGACATGTTGTCTCATTTATAACTTCTCATCCAGTCGAAGAAGCATATGGTCTCATGGTTGATGAAAAGTAGTTTCCACTCTTCTCATCCATACCGCGCGAACAGTGGTGGGGAAATCCAAGTAGTATAAGAGAGTCAACAATGATACCACCTCCTGATGGAAGCCACCGCGCGTAGCGGGGGGCTTCCAGAGGGAGGTGGTATCATTTTGACTCCCTTATACTAATAAGTGTAAAGTTGGACAGTTCCGAAAAAGAGGGATGCGGATAGAAAATAAAATGTATTGACATTTTGCATACAAAAACATAAACTAATTACAAAAAAAACTAATATAAACACAAATGTAATGAATATTATATAAAACAAACATTTCAGTCAGATTGGAGGCTCGAACTCGAAACCTTCCGGTTACCTCCACGCGTGTCATTGTACGGTATCTCCCCCTAAACTTGGACTCGCCCGTCCCGTGGCGATCTTTCAGGCTTCGTTGTCCATCTTTAGTGACCATCTAGCATGTTTTCTATAGCGATCTCATTTGCATATTTATTACACTAGTGTAGTACGAGTATTAATACACCGTGTTATTACACTGGGATAATCTATAGCCCAAAGACCTTCAGCATTATACACGCACCTGCTATAATTTCCAATACCAATTCGTTGTTCTGTGTATCTAAAAGGATGGAGCTTAGAATGTGATGTAACTAAAGGGGTGGAGCATAATTTAATGAGATGCCGTGCACTAATTGCCGTGCGTTTATCTGAAACGTATGGGCACGGCAATTATTGCACGGCTGTTCTTCTCAATGAAGCAACAGGCTATGACCACTCATTTGAACCCTCATTAATCCGTAAGTGTCCATTGCTTGCGATACTCCCATGTCAGCAAAGCCGAATTTGTCCATGTTATCCATTGCCTGGGAAAGAACGATGTTTTCGACACTGTTATCTAACGATGTAAGTTCCATATATTCATTTTCCAACCCTATCGCTATTTCCGATAACATTTCGTCGTCCGATTCCATTGTAGTTCACATATAACAAACACAGCCTACAACTTTGTTCCATGAAGTGAAATGACCGAATGATGTCAACAGAAAATGTACCAGACAACGCGTATATGACGATAGCAACGGCCTTCACGATGTAAACATGGAAGGTGAAAGGACTTCCCTTCAACTGGCAATATAATTCTGATTGGACCGTGTCAATTCCGTGGCAGGTCGAGCGATCAAAAACGGCTCCTGTCATTAATGAGCCGCGCCCACATAGAATTGCGCATGTGCCAATTTTCCATATTTGGCAAATGATACAAATCAGTTAGATCATAAAATTGCATGTGCATTTGATTAATTCTCGGCCTTACGGCCTCGTTTAAATCAAATACACTTGCACTTTTATGATCTAACTATTACTAACTCCATACCAAAGCCAACACACGTTTGTGGCTGTGACTGGAGAAATTGGGCTTGTATTATGTTGTTTTGCAACCAGTGTACATGTATATCCAGATCAGCCTGTGCATCCGCACTGTCTGATCAGGATTTGCACTGTTCGCTTTTGCATCGATGAAACAGCCATCACGCTTCTAATAAGCAATATAGATCATTATCAGGCTACATGGGTGTGCAATTTGATCTGGATCCACTCACTCACAATGGCTCGATGACTCAATGTAATCAGCGGGAGCCCACAAGGAATATAATTACCCGGTATGCAAATCTAGCCTACGTAATGTCAGGGACCATACATCTACAGTCCCCGGTAACATGATAGAATAAAGACCCGCAGATTTATCTGTCTACCGTAAAGGTAAGCCCATTGCCGATCAAACATGGTTGATGTTTACGTTTGGTCATTGGCGAAATATTTGAAACAGAAAGCACGTGGTCCAGAAAGCGCGTGGTCCTCAAAGACGCACGGTACTTGTTTATTATTACATTTATTGTCATATATAAAACTCTCTAAAACCGCTATATTTAGAACTGATGTTATGTCTTGTTGTCATCAGTTCACGAGACGCAAAGCATATTACCGCCCACACACAAGCTCACTTCGTGTCACATCGCCAATCACATGCTAGTATTGCGATTCCAGATCACGTTTAGGGGCGGAGCTTCGCAAGGGGGCTGGTAAACAATAAGTACGTTATAGTTCACATGTTGAATAGCTATCGTTCACTACGAAATTAATTTTAATAAATATCCAATATATGAACTATAACTATTCCATAACTAATCACTACATGGTATGTACCATTGATGTGTGTACAAAGATTGCAATATGACAAACGGTACTGATATAAAATAGAGAAAAGTAGGTTAGTGCCGTGAATGGGAAACATATCTGGCAAAGCTTAGGAAATGGGATGGGCGAGGCTCTTCCAAGCACGTCCCGTTTCCGTGCCGCGCCAGATATTTTCCCATTCACGGCACTAACCTACTATTCTATTTATCCCGTCAACATCTACAAATGGCTTTAAAATGCAAAAAAGTAACCCCAGTCACCGCATATACATGTATTCATACGTGGTGATTAGGTCGTATTGACAGGATATCCAAAATGTTTCACGGCACCGTGTTTCACGGCACATACGCACTGTGTTGACGGGATAAATAATCATTCCATCAATTTGAAAATAATAAAAGAAACTATTCACCATATCTACATTTACATACATAATTATATAACGCATGGGAATGTATTTAACCATGTAAGCTTGTCTTCCGATCTTGTACAATTTATATTGTAACAAATCGTTTAAACTAAAGTATATGTCGAATGATGGGGACAAATGCTCATGTATGGCCAGTCTAGGATTTTTTTCCGCAATGCAACAGTCAGCTTATACAGTGGAACCCCTCTAAACCGGACACCATTGGGGACCGACCCCATTGTGTTTAATTTAAATGGGTTTCAATGTATTTTGTTTCACTGTCCGATCATTTTCTAAATTAAATTCATTTCCGTTATTGCTGTTCCATGAAGCACATTTTGTGACCCATCGAGTTTTTTTAGTTGTGTATTGAACGTTTCATGATAGACATTTGTTGCATGAGTTTAACCCTTCTCTTTTCTTTTGTTTTCTTTTTTTTTAGGTTTGAAAAATATTGTCCCTGTAATAGGTTTGTGGTGGGTCGGAGCCATCCCCCACAGACCGTACATAATATACATGTAATAGTCAGATACAAATACAAAATATACAATTACAGATATTCAAACTCCTTTGCTTTTGCAGTACTGGCTAGAAATCACTGTTCAGTAGTATAGAGGGAGTCAAAATGATACAACCACCTTATGAAAGGTTAGAATGTCATTTTAGAGCTCATAGGTGTCACAAAAAACGGTGTTTTTTGTGACACCTAGGTACACACTTTATAATCTATTGTAAACCTCTGCCAAAACCGTCGTAAAACTTGTCTAAACTTTTGGTTTTACATTTTATTTATTTTCATATTTTTATAAAAAAATATAAAATGTCTCAAAAATATTTTGTAATTTAATTTTTGTAAAATTATTTAAAATCCGATAGTTTACATTTCAACCCCGCATTTTCCTTCTCAAATATAATGAATTTATTTCGTAGATCAGCAACTAATTCTACCAGCTCTAGTCTACCACGTTCACCTTTAGCCACCTGGCAGCGCAGTTGCTTGTGTCTACAAAGAGTTTGGGCACTAACAAATTTACAAGAGCATCTGGGGCATTGGAAATGTGGAGCGACACAAGGAGCTTTCCGCTGCCTTGCTAGATGCCTTCGCAGGTAGTCTGCTTGAACAAAAGTTTTATAACATGTAACACACTCCATTATGTACAGTGCAGTCTCCGTTTTTGTTCCACAGTAGACAACACTTGCAAGCTCAACGCGAACGCAACGCGAACGCAACGCGAACGCAACGGTTTGCTGTAGCGTTGCATACGTTGTTTAAACGTATAATACGGTTCGTACACGTGTAATACACATTGTCAAACCGCTTAGTTTAAAAGCGTTGTATACGTTGTTTAAACGTATAATACGATTCGTACACGTGTAATATACATTGTCAAACCGTTTAGTTTAAAAGCGTTGTATACGTTGTTTAAACATATAATACGGTTCGTACACGTGTAATACACATTGTCAAACCGTTTAGTTTTAAAGCGTGTAATAAGTTTAGCTTCAAGGCGTATAACACGCTTTGGCGTATACATATGTAGCGAGGTGAAATAGTTGAAACGTGTACAACGCTTTACCTGGAAGCGTGTAGCTATATGAAAGGGTTGAAACGTGTACAACGGTTACACGTTTTAACGCGAATACCTGTTCGGCCCCGATCGCTTCGAGGCGTCCTTTTTTCGTCTCTTTTAAAATATCGCGAATACATACCCTCAGATCTTGTTCAAAGTACATCGGCGGTGTGATTTAGCACTTCAATTGATCCCTAATCCCTGATGCCTAATGAGTCACGCTTTTAACACGACAGATGTACCTTGTCGTTTATCAAAATGTTTGCGAATTGTAGATCACGTGAGCCGGCTCATCAGGATCTGCGGCATTCCTACGTACATGTACATTTTATATACACAAAAATTACCCCTAATACAACGTAATGTAACAGTTCCTAACTTAATATGGAATAGCCCGGGCCGATAGTCCGTGTCAGTTACTTGGGGTTAAATATTACGAACACAGATAAACACAGTGCATGGTTTCTTTATTTTATTTTAATATCATCAGAAATGGCGAGTCTAGGAACTCTCGTATCTTTACGCTGAAGCCAGTCTATTTCAGTCACTAATCCGCTATACACCTGTCCCACGCGTGTGTTAAGAAAAATCGATATTTGGAGAAACTGACTACACAGCGAGCTGCACACTGGTTTAACACGGATATGGCCCGCTGATATGTGTCATAAATTACTTGGTGGTCAAAACCGGTAAATTTACAAGGTTTATAGCGAAACAGCAGCCGACTGGCAATTTTTCTCGGACCGATTTTTAAGACTAATTTTCATATCTCAATATTTCTGAGAGTTCAAAAATCTGTCCAGAACTGGAAAACTGAAAATTTTAGAAGCCCTGCAGTCTAGAAGTATATATACACACACGAAGAACGATCTGAGCATGCGCATTCTACGCGATACACGGTTGGCATACCAAAACGTGCAATGCGTTAAAACCCGTGGAAACGTGTTATACGTATAACACGGTTTCATCTGTACGGTGCTGTGTATATGTAGAAGCGTGTAACCGTTCGTCAAAGAAAGGGTTAAATCGTTTACACGGTTTACCTTGGCGTTGTATGCGTTTACAACCGTTGTATACGTTTACAACCGTTGTACACGGATTACACGCTTTTGAAACTCAATGCGTTGTTTACAACCGTTGTATACGTTTAAAACCGTTGTACACGGATTACACGCTTTTGAAACTCAATGCGTTGAACACGGTTTGTTCGACTTTCGCGTATGCGCAAGAGTGGGGAAACGCAACGCATGGCCGAAAACGTATTACACGTAGACGACACACGGTTTGAAACGCAACTAACGGAAACTCCACGGATACGCAGCGCACAACACTTTGTACACGCATAAACCCGGAACATTTTGACAGAAACGACTGTATATATGTATATGTATATATACGTATATATATATATATGTTCAATTGGATGTAACAATTATCTTATGCAATTGTTACATCCAATTGAACATAAACATATCATAGGTTATATCGCACCAAAGTATATATACCAAAAATATACTGATATAAAAAATGATTACCACAATTAGTAAGGTTAAAATTGAAACGTTGAGAGCCGAGGCTAAATCTCTTGGCATTGTCTATAGCAATCGTCTGCGCGTTCCTGGGTTAAATAAGCTGATAAACGCAACAAAGAAGGGGGGTAATATTGAAACGTTGTGAGCAGAGGCTAAATCTCTCGGTATTGTCTATGGTAACCGTCTGCGTGTTCCTGGGTTAAACAAGCTGATAAACGCCACACAAAATGAGGCTTTTACACGTCGAGTAGGTAGGGCATACTCCAGAGGTGTCTTCACAAAACCCGTCTTGTGGTTTCAGGAGTTAACCGCTCAAATAGGAAAAAGACTACACGTAGAGAGTATAGTTGGACTGAGAACGGCCGCCATGCATGATTCTCCCACCGTAATTAAACCAAATCGTAAAACCTCCCTACTATTCGCGATAGCTGATGAGGGTGCGGCTATTCTAAGGGTTAGAGACGAAGAGATGGAGAAAGTCGAGCAGGGTAGACGCACGTTCACGTTCTCATTGAGGAAACACGTAGAAAAGGAAATGCCTGATAGGATAGTAGAGAAATTAACTTCTCATCTGACAACTAACTTCTACCTAAGATATTCGTACTCCTACAAACTACAACAGATCGAGGAAAGAGATCACCGAGGTGATAATAAGAATATTGGGGGGAGTAGGTGGATGGACTCCTTAGGTGAAGTAGATAAATGGGCGAAAGATAGCGAGAAAAAGAGGATGGATATAGATAAAGTCGAGAGGCCCAACACGAAATGGATGTTCGTGAGGTGGGAGCAGGTTTATATACAACTAGTGCAGGGAACACGAGGAGTAGATATCGGGCTGACTTCCAAACACGCGGCTGGTGGACCTCTCCCAGACTGGTTGAGTAATAAAAAAGGTATGTACTCGTTAGACAAATACAACGATGAGCTGTGTCTATTCAGGTGCCTGGCCATTCAATGCGGGGCGCGACCAGACGCGTGTACCGCCCAAGCCAGAGAGATTAGTGCTAAGTATTTTGATAAGAGAGAGCACGGGCCTATTCCGATAGACGAGCTGCAAAAGGTTGAGGAGAAGTTTAAGGTGGGTATAAAAGTATATCAAACAACCGAGAGTGGAATATGGTGGATGAGGAAGGCACCAGCACACTATGAGGAGGTAGTTACGAAGCATATGACGATAGGCATCTACAAAAACCACGCATTCCTAATGACCAACCTAAAAGGTCTGTCGAAAACGTACGCCTGCGACACTTGCAAACAGAGGTTCACGAAGGCTAGTAACGTTACTCGGCACGGACCCAAGTGCATGAAGGGCGAGACACACGCCGTATGCGAAGGGAATGTTATCGAGCGCCCTCGCTCCGCGTTCGAGAAGGTCTTCTACCCAAATAGTGCTAGAAGTCTAGGGGCACTTGATTGGATGGCGTCTGTTGAGAGTGAGGAGAACGTGCACATCCACCACGAGCAGTGTGGGCACGGCGGGGAGAGGTGGATCTGTGGATCTCCAGTAGATGGATACTGCAAGGAAAATAACAAGGTGTATCAGTATCACGGGTGTTTCTGGCACAGCTGTCCGAAACATCACCCGGCGAGATCCTACGAGTTTCGCACCAGCAACAAGCGGGATAAAGAGATCCGTAACGCAGGATTTAACCTAGTGATAATATGGGAGTGTAAATATAACAGAAACGGCGCTAAGATTAAGACAGGATGTGCCACCACACTGTACCCGTACCAGATAGTATACGATTTTGAAGCGTATCTGAGTAAGGAAGGGAGGACCGACCAAACGCCAGACCTATCGTACAAGACAGAGCACGTGCCCGTAAACGTTAGCATAGGGGACAGCCTGTCCGGAACCGTATCTCACATCTGTGACACGGATCCTGCCAAACTGGTAAGTAAGTTCATAGAAGATCTGCAGGAGAGGGGTATGGACATTCGCGAAGAAGTGGGTCGCCGGTACAGGTACGAGGACACGGAGCACCTCAGGCCTCGCCAAGTGGATGAGATAAAGAGTTGGATAGATCAGGTCCCAGTGTTGGGTTTCAACTGCAGTAGGTATGACATCAACCTCATCAAGACACATCTGGTGGGCAAGCTGGCAGACACGACCACGAAAGTTATGGTAGGCAAGCGGACTAACGACACCATATTCCTATTCACTCCGGAATTCAGATTCATGGACGTTCTCCTGTACCTTGGTCCGGGAGTCAGTTACGATAAGTGGATTAAGGCATACGACTGCTCATCTCAAAAGTCCTTCTTCCCGTATCAGTGGATTGATTCTGTAGACAAGCTAGACTATCAAGGGCTCCCTGGCATAGAGCTGGTAACCGAGGAGCATCTGGAGGAGTGCAGGAGAATTTTCGAGGAGAAAGGAATGAGAACATTTAGGGACTGGGTGATATACTACAACGATCTCGACGTATCACCTTTTCTAGAGGCATTAGGTAAGATGTGTGACTTTACAAACATAGAGGAGTAGATATATTCAAAGACGCCGTTACCCTGCCAGGAGTAGCCATCCAATATCTGATGCGAGGAACGGCGTGGGCAAGTGCTGGTATCCGAGGAAAAGCTGGATCCGGACCGAAGACTGACAGCTTTACGCCCCAGAAAAAGAGACGTACGAGATGTTACAGGGAACTCTAGTCGGAGGACCGTCTATCGTGTTCACCAGATAAGCCGAGGCAGGTGTTTCTAAGATACGCCCAAACAGTAAGGGTGAAGGGAAACCGTGTCAGGCAGTCCTCGGGTACGACGCTAACGCCCTGTACCTGTCGACACTAAAAAAGAGATGCCGTGCGGTAAGGAAACTATACACCACTATAAGACACCCCACAACCAAAATATCATAGACAGGTTCTGCTAACGGGTACACAGGGGACGCGATTACTGGTTCAGGTTCGCCGAGGTGGATATAGAAGTTCCAAAGAGCCTGAGAGTTGAAGTGGTATCTAGAGCACGGGCTAGTGATAACAGGCCTCCACAGGATCATAGACTACGAAGCTGGAAAACCCTTCGCGTGATTTGTCGAAGAGGTGACTGCGGCTAGGAGGACCGGAGACGTAGATGAATAGAAGAAGCCGGTAGCTGAAATAATGAAGTTGGTTGGCAATTCGTGTTGTGGTAAGATGATTGAGGCACCAGAGAGACACCTTAACACTACGTACACTAAAAGTGAGAGATGTGTGGATAAGGCACTACGCTCAGCGTTCTTCGAAGATCTGGAAGAGATCAGAGACGCGTATGAGATATCTAGTAGGAAGGCTAAGTGTGGTGTTATGAGACCGTTTCACTGTGGTATAGCCGTGTACCAACTAGCCAAGCTGAGAATGTTATAGTTCTATTACGACTTCCTAGACAAGTACGTATCGAGAAAGGACTTTGAACTAATTCAGATGGATACGCACAGCATGTACATAGGTGTGAGTGCTAACCCGGATAGTACAGCTAACGATGAAAGCCTAGACGCGCTGGTGAAGCCTAGACAACGTGCGACACACGAGAAAGATAAGCGCAACTGGCTCACATGGGACCAATGGAGTAACAAGGAACCTGAGCTGTTGAAGATGGAGTTCCAAGGAGATAGAGCTATAGCGCTATCCAGTAAGTGTTACTTCGTAGAAAAGCTGGCTGAGAGCGAAGACTCCAAGTGGCATCCGGCCAGGCACCAACGACGCGCGCTGGCCACACAACCAACTAGACTTGAAACCCCGGGCGTAGTGAAGCATTCCTCTAAGGGAATGAGTAAGAGAACCAACAGCGTGAGTTGGGATAGATATAAGAACGCGTTGGAAGGCCATAGAGACGTGGCTAAAATGTAGTGTTCCGTATGAACGGTGGAGTAATGAAAACATACACCCAGAGTAAACTGGGGTTGTCGGCGTACTACGACAAGAGGAGAGTGATGGAAGACGGGATACACACAGAGCCTCTAACATAGGCAAAACAAAAAAAATCTAAAAAAGGGGAGAATACTAAAGACACTGACGATCTGGGGGTAGCTGGGTGTCAGAAGGCACCGCAAGAAGTTCTTCGCGAACAAACCCGCGCGATGGACCATCATCCAAATAGTAGAGCACGGGCTCATCGGGTTTGGTAATATATCGATCCAGATGATATACATTGCGAGACCACACGGGATCAGTCGCGCGGCGCCGTTCACATTCGAGCTCTCCCGGTTGATAGAGGTACCAGACGGTAACATCCGATGGAAGTCGTTTCTCCACTAAACCAACGGGTCTCCAGCGCGAGACGGCGGAGGGTTTGTGCGTCACCTTTTTTGCCTTCATGGCATCTACGGGCTTCTTGCCGATCAATCTGGTCACCACTCCGTTCAGTGCGGAGACCACGGCGGGCATGAGGGTCTACAAGCTCTTTGGCACATTGGTGCCCGAACAGCCTCTCAGCCAGGTTTCTATTCAATCGCTCCACGATCCCCTGGTCCCGGTGGATGTCGACGCGGCCGCGTCTGACGGAAACGTCGTGTTTAGCCAACAGCTGAGAGACAGCGCCCATGAACTCGCGGCCGGGATCGACCTGGAGAAGATTCGGCCATTTGAGAGGACTCCTCTTATATATTCGGGAAAGTGCATCGGCCACCTCCTGAGACTCTTTAGTGGCCAACTGCTCAGCCCCCTTATACCGACTCGCTACGTCAACGTTTGTCAGTGTGTACTTGTACGTCTGGCGACCGACGCGATCGTGAGGGAGAAACAGGAGGTCAGCTTGATGGACTTCGTTCGGCACTGGCACGTCGAATTTCGGCCGCGGAATATTGTGAGGCGCGGGCAAATTGATCTGCCAGATGGCTTGCTTCTTGAGCCATTCCTTGGCTGCGTTTTCTGAAACTTTGGTCGCCGCCGCGAGATTCTTGATGGCCGGGAGTCCCTTCCAGTAGCCGCGGGGGCTGTATAATGTGTTCGCTAGGTTGCGCGCTCGGCGAACCGATAGTTTGGTATCAAGCTTGCGCGTGCCCATCGTATGCGAGGTATTCTAATAGATCGGACAATCTCCAAGATGCCCTCGCCAGATCGTCCGGTAACTGCGTCGTCGATACTAAACCTTTGTTTGAAGTTTCGCTGCAGCTGCCGGTTAAGTTCTGAAGGGACTCGGGGGAATCTAACTCGGAAGAATCTAACTCGGAGGAATCTAACATCCGCTTTGCGAAAAGGGTGGCCGCTTTTTCGTCCTCGCGCCACGTCTCAAGAGAATCTTGGGCCAGACGAATCAGACCCTTTGTGCCAGCTAAACGGTGTTTAAGGGCAGTGCAGCCTACGTCGATCAGAGCAAAACAAAGTTCGTCAACTAACATCGTTCTATATATATATATATTATTTAAAAAAAAATTAAAAGAATTATTGCTTTTGCTTATTGATTGCTTTTGCTTATTGCTTTTCCAATATAGTAGCTGACGACACCCACCACACCCATTCCCACGACGATGAACACGATCTCGCGGTCTTTTTGGGCCTCTGAAGGTACATAGAAATCTGAAGGATGGGTATCAGGATCCAGCGGCTCAAGACTTCTCTGCGGATATGCCAGCGCGTACTCGCGGTTGGCTTCTTCAACGTTCTGGAAAGTTTGCGCGGCGTCATTCTCACGGCGAAGCTCTTCGCTGACCCAGTCCAGATGGGCGGTTCGTTTTTTCGACCATGCTGCGTCTGCGCTCTTGAGTTGTTCTTCAGCTAAATCGTGACGCTTGCGCTCCTCATCCGCGTCCGATTTTCCTATTAACGAGAATAAATAGTTGCTACCGCCGAACGCCACAGCGCTCACGACTGCACGACCTATCATTAGTCCGATCGAAGCCATTATTTCCATATATTGGAGGGTAGAATTCCAGCTTTAACTAGATAATCTCGAGTCCCAACTGCGGCCGCTACATTCAAGGTCACGAGCCCTATGTCTCTCACAGTTATGTCCAATTTGGGAGCGGGCCCTCCGAAGGCCATCTTTGATAGTCGAGCAAACCCGATACTGAGACCTGATATCACCACAGCGTGATAAAGCGTATTCACTATCATGTTACCATCGTTTTCAGCCATTGTTGATAACTATAATTATTGCATATAAAAGGGATCGCGATCAATGTTTAAATGGGGCTCAATCGGTTTCGTAACTTTCTTCGGAACCGCTTCCAACTGCACAGGTGCGGTTGGGGTTGTTTCGAAAGGTTGTTCAGCACACACAGGGTGCCCACAACTGCCAGACCACCACCAACAACCCACGGGATGATCCAGGTAGGAGCTACAGCAATCGGGTTCAACAGTGTTGATGGGTGTTCCTGCGGAGATTGAACCCCCAACTCCAATTTAGATTCGTGAATTGGGGGAGCTGCTGGAACAGCAATCCCCGATCGCAACGACTGTTTAGCCTCTCGAAGCTCGGCGAGTATTTTATCTTGTTTAACTTTTCGGGTGGCAGCCGCTGCCCGCCCAGCTGCCTGTCTTTTTGGGTTTTTATGTCGTGCAACCGGAGCTTGCTCCTGTTGAGTTTGTTTCTGTGGACCTTGCTCCCCCAACGCCGTTGGAGGAACAATCGGAGTTGGAAGTGCTGCCATCGGGTTCAACAGTGTTGGAGCAATCGGGGATTGCGGTTCCGTCACTCTCGCAGGTGCGTCTTGTGTCATCATTTTCTGAGCTTATAGTTCGTGGGCATGTATGTCCAAATTGGCAGTGCTTAGCCGTGGTCAACGCGGTTGTCAGCGGAGCTAAGTACATTCCAAACTTGGGATAAATTGAACAGCAGGCTGTTCTAAGAGTGTGGTCAAAAGGCTCAGTCTCTAGATCACCAATCAACCCCGCGGTGTTTGGTATTGGGAGAATTGCACTGACAGCGGTAGCGTACAAATGAATAGCCGCCGCCCCAAGAGTTTTCATCATCTCTGCACCTAACCTAGATTCGTATCGCGCATACATTTTATCAATCTCCGCATCTAACATCTTATCCACCTAACAAACTGAGAGACGCCTACCGAGATAATGCTCCGATTGTCCCCCAGCAACCAGCGCAGCTAGCCGCTCGCGTCGCGCCGCATTTTCATTCGTATCGGCCCCAATCGCGATTGTCAACCTCGATTGCGCCGCGTTTTCATTTTCTTTCATCTCACTGTTACAATTATTCCAATCGCGATTGGATTGGGGTGCGGTTGTGCAGATACCGTAGGTTCCTACAGTTTCAGTCGTGTCGGCAGTCGCACCGACAGTCGGCACGAGTATTTCTTCCATTAGCTGATCGAGAAGTTCGTCGCAGTACATTATTTTATTTATTTCAACAGTGTTGGGTGTACTATTCTGACAAGCCTAATAAGTTTAACATATTGCCAAGTGCACCACCCGATACTTATGATCACCGTTATGCTCGCAACAAAGCAATACTTGCTGAACAATTATTAAGCGGAGCAATCCCACATTGTTCAACATTTGTTCAGAATTTTTTCAGCATTGTTAAGCAATTGCTAAGCATTTGCTAAACATTGTTAAGCATTGTTCAGCATTGCTCAGCAGTGTTAAGCATAGTTAAGCAGTTACTAACGAGCGTTAAGCACAATCTAAGCAATTGCTTAATAGTTAATTGATTACTTTATAAGCAGTTGGTTGATCAGTCTTTAGCAGAAGCTTGGCGTCCTTAGTTTTCGAAAGCATCTGTCGAACCTCCAGGCGCTCCTCGAGCATTGGGATAACGTCGTTCTCTCGAAGGCAGTCATCGAATGAGTCTCGGTCCTTGCAGTGAAAGAGGGCGACCCATTTAGTTTGCTCTCGCAGATCCTTGAGGACGGCGTTGTACTTCTGAGTGGAGATCCATACACTTTGCACCGCATGGCGGCCCAAAAATGCGAGCTCGGAGAGCATATCCTTCTTTTTGGTCATCGCCGCCTTGGCCGAGTAGTCGTCAATCACATATAGGGTGGGCTCGCCCTGGAATATTTGGTAGAAGACACACAACCAATCGTGAAGCCTGTCGCCGGGGTCAAAGACGTATACCTCAGGGGCGGTCCATATCCACGGGCGCCGCTGATAAGTATCGTTGTGCGGCACAGTGGGACACAGGACCCCTCGAGCAAGTCGAGGATGAAAACCGTTCTTCCGCATCCTGTCTGCCCACATATTATGGCAGAGTGGGTATCTTTCGGTAGAGTTAAATCTTTAGATTTAGTAGAGCGCTGAGACGTATCGACCATCTTCGATGTTGAGATGTGCGTCTGTAATTATATATAGATACACGTTCAATGGCCCAGCTCCATCCGCCTCTTTGGTTTTCTGGATCGTCACACCCTCACTAGCGTTCTCAACTTGGCGTCCACTACCGTGCATTTGGTCGTCGTCGCTGACTCGCATGTCTAGCCATAACGCGTACTTGGTAGTCAGTAACTCCGCGAGGGAGACATTCGAGAGCTGCAGGTCTTTGGCAACCGCTGCAACCTCCAGGGAGCGCTTAGAGCCGGCAGCAAACTGCTTTCTGACTTCGTCCCACTGCTGGTGTGCGCGAAGACCCGCGCTGTAGAGTTGATTGGGGACTCCCTCGATCGTCACCTCTACCTTTGTGATTTTGGGGTTATAGAATTTGTCGGTTTTTCTAACCCCGAGCGCGAACTGACCCTCCTCGAACAGCATCAGTATACCTTTCATCGAGCGGGCGGGTACGTTGACGTTAATATTCCACATTGTGTCGCTTTTGTCTTTCGTCATCTTGCGGTGGCGAAGAACTCGGTCGTAAAGTATGGCAACGCGCCCGGCATACTGGGATCTGATCAATCGCGCGAGTTCGGGCATCGTGACCATGTCGTACTCCAGCGACACATTGTCGATCGTATACGTCGATGCCATGTCAGTGGTTATGAGAGCTCGGCCGTAGTCGTTGAACGTTAGTTCATATTCGAGGCGGTCCGCCAAAGCACTCTGATAGTAGGGCATGTGACTCTCCAGCAACTCAAAGTCGAGCGGGATGTAGAAGCGGTTGCCGTAAGCGGCTGCGATCCCGTTATCACTCGCGACGTTATCTGCCTTGTCACCAGCCCCGATTCTAAGTTTGGTTACGTTCTTATTTCGGCTGGTGTCAATACCCTGATAGACCGCATTTTCGCGCTCTTGCGCCGTCTTCCACAGATCCTGATAGCAATGGTAGACGTCGCTCTCGTCGATCGACATCACCTCATTACCAGAAATCTTTATCATGGTCTTCTTGACGATGGCGCGACCCAGGTTCTGAACGACGGTTCGATCCGCGTCCGTCGACGTCAGCGAAATAGTGAAAGCGAGGCGAACAGTCCCCGGCACAATGACGTCGCTAGCTCCGAGGTTGGGGAAGTGGACTAAGAGCTGCTGGTTCTGGTCGATCGTCGATGGATTGTTCGTAATAACGACGCTCTGTCTCACGCCTTTTGCCCCGAGGGGCTCACGCAGTCTGTGGTATGGATTGAGTTTGCGACCGTATTGACTCAAAGACATATTTTCGACGAAACGAAATACTCTATTAAACCCGTATGGTTTTGTCTTTAATACATCGTTAAAGATGGCTGATTACGATATTGGCATTGACGAATTCGGCAGAGACGATTTCCGCGATGACAATGACCTCGATGATGACATCAATGCTGACATCGATGATGATAACGGAACACCCTTCATAGAGACTCAAGTTCCAATTCGTGAATTGGGGGAAATAGGTGGCGATACCAACACCAGTAGTCTACGTCAGGAATTAGTCAAGTCAACTGTAGACGACTACTATAACAGTTTGTCAGAAAATGGAATGGTCCCATCTGTTGGCCGCGACTACTCCAAGTTCGAATTGGATCGGTATGATAGGTTGCGACTACGATCAGCACCAAATATCCCAATCATCAACATGAAGACCGGAAAACCCCTAGCGTTGAGCTCCATTGCCGGAAACCGGGGCGGTGGCGAAATCTTAAGGCACGGACTAGGAGTCGTAGACTGGAAGAGGGGTAAAATAATTATGCCCGCCCGTGCTGTAGAGGCCCTACAGTCTACCGACGAAATGATGGCGAAGACAGCCGCCGCGATAGAAACAATCGAGCTCAGCGAGGTCCCTCGTGTAGACACCGACTCTATTCACACAATGGAGCTCATCGATATGAACACAATGTTATCAGTAATCTTGAATCTGTATTACCCTGATTCCCTTCACCCAGTCTGGCCATACCTATATTCATGTCCCTCACTGTGGGAGGGTATATGGGATGATCCATCCCGGGGCCAGGCCGTCAATGAACTTGGTGGTTGATAGGCCGTTAAACATCGATACTCACACCATCTACTTATAGTGATCGTACACGGATATTGACGTGGCGTGTGTTGCTCTGCAGTCCTAATCGCTATCATGGTTGTTTCTTCTGTTTATTATGGCACATGCGGTGCGGATTGTGTAGTCTGTCCATGCTGAACATTGCTTGGAAGCAGTTATATAATTCCGATTTTTAATGCCTTTATCTTATTGCCTCTGTGCCATTATCTCTGTATTGCTTCATGTGAGTTAATGCTTACATGTGTTGTTAGTGTTTTCTGTATTTCTGTCGAGTGCAGGTAATAGGAATTCCTACGGGTGAGCGAGCCATTGTTGCATATGCCATTAGTAGACATCTGCACCAATGTCTATGGTGAATATTTTGTATATGCCCACCTTTTCGATGGGAGCGGCTGAAAAGACATGTATATGTAGTTGCATTGGTATATATGTTATGAGTACCATTTTCTAGTCTGAAAAAGACGTCACTAAATAAAATGACATTATTACACCGTTGCAGATATTTGTTGTTCTCCCATCTCAAACGAGCTTGGAATTCCTATTTCATTATGTAATTATATACTTGCATATGTGCATACACCTATCCGTCCAGCTGTGCCATCCAAATGATGATTATTGCAGATAATCTATGTTGGATGGCCAGCTGAATACTCGCGTCCTCTGGCTGCGCACCTGGCTACACAAGTTACGTGGCGATAATTTATGCAGACGCCATCTTGGCAGAAATAAACAAAACATTCACCCGTCTCCACCCCAGCACTCCATTTTTGGTGCTGGGCATAATAATTGTGTTCATAGGTGTATGCATTTTCATTCACAATTGCAATTGACAATGGTTAAGTAACTATGTACTTGCTTGATGGTGCGAATATTTTGTATATGCCCACCTTTTCTATGGGAGCGGCTGAAAAGACATGTATATTTAGTTGCTTTGGTATATATGTTATGAGTACCATTTTCTAGTCATTGGTATATATGTTATAAGTACCATTTTCTAGTCAGACAAAATGTCATTAAATAAAATGACATTATTACACCAATGCAAATATTTGTTGTTCTCCCATCTCAAACGAGCTTGGAATTCCTATTTCATTATGTAATTAGATACTTGCATGTGTGCATACACCTATCCGTCCCGCTGTGCCATCCAAACAGATTTCCATTTCCCCTCTGTGCCACCGTACGTTTATGCTATTTGTTATACTTTCTATAGGCACGAAAACCGGTAACTCCTCGGTATATTACTGTCTGTTCCACGTTTTGCTGCCGACGAACTTTTGGCTATTAAATACATTAAATCTAAAAAATATTTAAAGGTAAGTACTTTTTTATCAATATCAAAAAAGTCTGTATCTGCACTGGTCGCCAGACCCCTAAGCCCCATTTATCTTGTCACAGACACATATTACCAACCCGCATTCGATTCGATGCGTGAAAATACAGTTAATATGAAATAAGAATTATCCCTTTGTAATCGGATCACAGATACTTGTGGTAATCTTGTTGAACTGTCAATTTCCGCTGTTGTCCTACAGGTTTGTCAAATTTAACATAATGGACTGTGTAACACCAGATCACCATCTGCGTATAGTATATATAAGAATCCGGCACAAGATTGACATAGCGCATAGTCTCTTAAAAATTAATGTCCTTAGATTCATAAATGCGGAGTAATGTGAAAACTATGCATCTTAAAGGTACATGCCCACGCAGCAGGTTACACTGTACAACAACTTTTCATTTTCTGTCATGCCTTACATGAGCCATATGTCTACCCACTAACGAGTTATTTTTAATTACGGCGCGTGTTAATTGGTGTTAAATCGCATTTTATATGCTGCGACCAGAAAGGGTATTTTTCGACCTCGTGCTATTTTTACCAATACGCGTCACGTGACACGGTCAATCATATCACATCTTTGACATGCGCATTGAAGTATCGGAAGTTGAGAAGAAAAATCTCTGTTCGAGTCCAAATCTAAATCTCCACGTAACTCTTTCCATTTGGTGATCTGGTCGCCAATATTAACCACTCTCTCTCTCTCTCTCTCTCTGTACTGCCTGTCCCTCAGCCATTTCGCCCTTCTTTTGGCCGACGCTGTTTCATACAATTTCCGCCCTGGACGTTTCGACATGTTGATATTCTTGTTTACATATTGGGAAGCCTACTGGCGCGCGTAGTATACTGCGCATGCGCACCGCAAGCCGTGATGTGAAAGTCGTCGTCCCGCACATTATCAAAATAGACTGTTACAGCCGCGCGTCGCTAACAGTAAATTGATAATTAATACATGATTATATTTGTATAGCGGGCACTCGTAATTTTTAGAACTGGTGGAATATTGACATAATTATACACTTATTTAATTCCTATACAGAACATTTTGTGCCTACTGCGTGGGCATGTACCTTTAAAGGTTGAAATTGATCTGTCATTATTGTGATGCATACTACCGAAAATAATACATTGATTAATCCCTCGATTTTATGGAATAACTACATTTATTGCATAAAATAGACTTTCACAATGTAATAACACGGTGTAATAAAATAATATTACATTAGTGTAATGCATATGCAAATTATACCGCTGCAAAAAATAACATGCTGGGTGATCAGCACAACTTCAATTAATGCTTATATATAATCTAACAGTTGTGTTGATTTAATATGATATTTATGAACTCAGTAAACTCGTTTAATAAAAAATAAATATACAATTAAATCATCACTCATGTAAGATCTTCTATATAGTGTGACCTTTATTGTGATTCACTTTGTAACGACATTGATGTGTCTAAAAAGTGACACCCATATTTTGGGAAATCCAGACGTATACCAAACAACTCAGAAAGACAAATTAACATGAGGCGCCGGAATCTTTATCAATTGCCCACGCACTATTAGTCTGAGCTGATACCGTATTGCCTGACTGTGTTCGTGATTATCTTAGCAAACCAATCATGATACCGCCGACATTGGGTCTGAGATATTCGCAGAAAATGATGAAAAATAATATTAATAATTAATAACGAATTTATTTGTATATTTATGTCGTATTTCTGAAAGCAGTTACACCTAAGGGTCTGCTAAAGGAAATTGGTTGCGAATGTATGGAAGTCGATTGTGTCACCTAGCTTGTTTATATGTCAAAATAACGACTAAGCTAGTTCGTTATAACGACCTAGCTATGTCGTTATAACGACGTCCGCTGTCCAAATAACGACATAGCTACATCGAAATAACGACTTAGCTATGTCGTTATAACGACATAGTATAACGACATAGTAAGTCGTTATAATGACTTACTATGTCGTATAACGACATATAAAACAATTGCTATGCGACATCTATCGGCTTCCGTACGAACGCTAGGTGTCTCTTCAAAGCTGCCGGTAGGATTGATTTTGGCAATAAAGATACATTAAGTATTCTAAATAATAACAAGAGTGCCGAAAGTCACAATATACGTCAGTCGAAGCATGGTCAGTCAACAAGAGTAGATAACTCACTGAATATAATGGGGCCTTCCCGTGCCGTGATAAACATGTGTAGCGATTTTGTTACGATGTATCAAGTATAACTTGAGTTATTGTGTGGATAACGAAATAGAATACGAAAACTAAACAATGCCACCAAGTGGAGATAATTTCTTCGTCTTGATGTGGTAAACATGTATATAACATTTCGTTCAGATATGACAAGTATAACTTGCGTTATTGCGTGGACAAAGATAAAGACTGGGAAAATAACAAATAGCCGCCAAGGAAACATAAATCACCCAAAGAGCTTTTGAAGTTTCGTTCTTCATCTTGCTGTGATACACGTGTATACTGCATTTGGTTACGATCCATCAAGTAGAACTTTAATTATTGCGGGGACAAGGATAGGCCATGGGAAAATAAAAAATGGCCGCCAACGGAAACTAGGTATTTAGAACAGTTTTAAAACCATGCTACATTTCTATACAAGACATTTTTGAAGTCCGTGACCTTGACCTTGGGGTTACCTGACACAATGAACTTTCTGCAGATGATGCGGAATGGTCTTACAAATACATGTATGAAATATTAAAACATTCCATCAAGGGAAACAGAAGTTGCAATAAATTAAACCAAACGTTACGTTTTCACAACTGAGCATTTTCTAAGCCCGTGGCCTTGATCTTGAGGTTAGCGGGCACCATGGGCTTTCTGTAGAATCATGTCGGATGTTGCTATAGTTTACACAAGAAGTATCAAAGCATTCCATCAAGGGAAACAGAAGTTGTAATAAATTAAACCGAGCGTTAAGTTTTCCAAACCCGGAATTTTCTAACTAAGCCAGTGACCTTGACCTTTGGTGTTAGCGGGAACCATGGGCTTTCTGTAGAATGATGCGCGATGTTGTATAGAATATTAAAGCATTCCATTAAGGGAAACAGAAGTTACAACGAATTAACAAACCCATCAAAAATAAGATCACATGTGGTGTTCGGTTTATGGAGGTTCCACTGTAGATGGTTCGTTAAGCGAATGGCGAAAAACGAAGACCCAGATCAGACTGCGCAGATTCGAACGGTGATCTGGGTCTTCGCTGATCGCAATTCAATAAGGCCGTGTTTGTCAGATCGATGTCCATTTAAATTGTGGACGCCGCGTTTCAAGAGACCATTCACGTGCATTGCGTTAGTGAACGGCGCACGCGTCCAACTGACATAACCGCCAACAGACACTTGGAATATCGATTTATATCACGATACGGTAAGTAATAACTGATTATTGTATAAAATATATAAAATGAGCGTTCACAGTGTAATAACACAGTCTAATAAAGGTACATGCCCACTAAGTAGGCACACACTGTTCTTTATAGGAATTAAATAAATGAATAATTGTGTCACTATTCCACAAGTTCATAAGAAAATTACGACTGCCCGCTATACAGATGTAATCATTTTAGTAATAAAAAATTTACTAACAGTGTCTAGCGGTGGTATCAGGCTATTTTCATATGCAAATGAGGCAAGGCATTTTTTAATTATTTACAGTAATTAAATGCGTGACCTGAAAAAGTAATATTTTCGACAGATTATAAATTATGATCTTTGTACATCAAAACATATATACAGAGAGTAAATATTAATGTACGTTACCATTTTAAGGAAAACGGTTATCGTCCCTGATATCAGTGTGGAAATTTACGTCCGATATAAAATGTATAATAATGCCAATCAATACGTGGGGTAATGGTGAATGAATGTTCATTTTGTCTGAAAGTGTCTCAGATAATGTCTCTGCACCTTTAAACGTCACGCGTCACTAGTGTAATAATGTTTATGTAATAAATATGCACATGAGACGGCTACAGAAAACATGTTATATCATCTGGAGCCCGTTTCACTACACTTCGTACGACTAAAATCAAGGTGTATGATCACGTGGTACTAATAACAACAATAAGTACCGATTCAAAGTACGTATTATTTTATAGTGTCCTTATTACGTAACGGATTTTGATGAAATATGGCGCATCAAACGCGTCTTGTTAAGCTGCATTTGGTGGTCTCTGTATTTTCGCCCAAAGTTCTGTCGTTTTTGCGAAGGATCGATTTCCGTGTCTCCGACACGGAAATCGATTCTTCGCAAAAACGACATAAGTCTGTGCCAAACTCATCAAAATCCGTTGCATATTAAGGAAAATATCAAATAATACCTACTTGGAGTGGGCGACGTTGTTGTTGTTGTAACCACGTGATCATGCACCTTGAAAATGTTCGTACGTGCAAATTCATGATCGTCTGGAAATATTCATTGATGGAATTACATTTAATGAGCATATGCAGCCTATGCTCAATACAGGTAAATCCAATAAAATTGTTTACAAGAAAACGTTGTTAATGTGAAATTTACAGACAATCATACCGTTGCACTTATGAACATTTTGGTCGTACGAAGTTTAGTGAAACGGCCCCCTGTTGATTTTCAATATGCTTTGCTTAGTTAAATTGTTTTCTGTTCAAATTAGTTATCATCTCCGGGCAATAACTCATGTTCTACTTGCCACATCTGAACCAAAATGCGTTATACATGTTTACCACGATGCAGGGCCCCGTTTCACTAAACTTCGTACAAATATTCGTGAATTAAATTTCACATTAATCATGTTTTCTTACCTTATTGCATTTACATTTATTGAGCTATGCTCAATAAATGTAAACCCATCAATTGAAATTTCCAGACGACCCTAAATTTGCACTTACGAACATTTCAGTCGTACGAAGTTTAGTGAAACGGGCTTCAGTATCGCCGCCCGTATTATGATGTGTTTATGCAACATGATTTAATATGAACGTTATTAAGCTCGTTATTATGCCATAAATAAAACAAATTTATAAAAATAATTTAATCACAGCTCATCTATGAATCTTTGTATGCAATATCAAGTTAAATATTTTATGAAACGCGTATACTCATCAATGCGACACATTCCAGTTCTATAACAGTTTGGAGTTCCATCTGTTAGTTAAGCACATTTCTTTTCTTTACATGAATTAAATAAGTGTGTATAATTGTATTTCACCAATCTTAAAAATTGCGAGTGCCCGCTATACAAATATAATTATTTAGTAACCTTTTAATTTACAAATTCAGACGCGCGGGTGTATCAGGCTATTTTAATATGCAAATTAGGCAGGAAATTTATTATTTATATCAACTAAATGCGTCACCTGAATAAATGTTTCTATCAACATATTATAAAGTATGATAATTTCAACTCAAACGACGAATAGAGAGAACAAATAGTTATTTGGGAGATGACCACAAGTTTTCGGTCAAATCCTATGAATTATTGACATGCAATTGTATATATAGAGAATAGTAGGTTAGTACTGTGAATGGGAAAAATATCTGGCAAGGCTTAGGAAACGGGATGGGCGAGGCTCTGCCGAGCACATCCCGTTTCCGTGCCGCGCCAGATATGTTTTCCCATTCACGGCACTAACCTACTGTTTTATTTATCCCGTCAACACCTACAAATTACTTCAAAATGCAAAGAAATAACCCCAGTCACCGCACATATTCATACGCAGTGATTAGGTCGTATTGACAGGATATCAACAATGTTTCACGGCACCATGTTTCACAACACATACGCACTGTGTTGACGGGATAAAACGGTAACATTATTACTTACTATAATTGTTTAAAGTAATGAAACACGGTTATTGCTCCTGATATAGAACTGTCATTTCACGTTTGATATTAAAATATATTAATGTCAATTAACACGTCCGGTAATGTTAAATCTATGTATATTTTGCCCGAAAAGAAATGGCATATTAAAGAATAGACGAAAAATATATCTCTGTATATTACAACCTCGTGGGGGACCAGGTTTAAAGGTACATGCCCACTCAGTAGGCACACCATGTTCTTTATAGGAATTAAAGTGTGTAATTGTGTCACTATTCCACCAGTTCTAAAACTTACGAGTGCCCGCTATACAGATATAATCATTTAGAAATAATTATTTTACTGATAGTGAAGCGCGGTGGTATCAGGTTATTTTCATATGTAAATGAGGCATGATATTTTTTTATTATTTATGCTAATTAAATACATCACCTGAAAAAATAACATTTTCGACAGATCATAAAGTTTGATCGTTGCACATTAAAAACTAAATACTCGAGTAAAGATAATAAACAGTAATGTCCGTTAACATGTTAAGGAAACACGGATATCGCTCCTGATATCAGTGTGGAAATTTAAGTCTGATATCAAATATATAATAATGCCAATCAATACGTGGGGTAATGGTGAATGAATGTTTATTTTGCCAAAAAATAACCCATAAGATGTCTCCGATATAAGAACATGCTGTGCCTACTGAGTGTACATGTACCTTTAAGTATTGAATACGTATACTGTAAAACTTGCTATATTGGTAATGTATGCACATACTTTCGTTTAAAGCTAACTGTTTAAAGCCCCTATACGGCTCAAGTTGCCGAATTTGGCCTCCTATTGGGTTTTCCCACACATAAATCCAACAGGTTTCTATTTACACACACTTTGAAACTGTTTGCATTCATTTTGGTACACAAATGAGTTTGTAGTCGATGAAAATATCAATATTTGTTGATAAACAAACAGCAGGTGAGTAGTATATAGGGAGTCAGTTCGTTACCGCGAAGTGTGGGGGAAGAGTTGGATGCTGTGGGTAGCCCCATAGGTACCAACAATAGTAAAATTTCGTGTTAATTTAAAGCGAAATAAATACAACCCACAGTAAAAATAAAATGTCATACTGTAGTATAAGGGAATGGCGGTTCTGGACCACTTTTTAAATGCCCTTACATAAAGTGCGTGAGCCCTTGTTAGTCATTAGGTATATAAGTAGCTGGAATCGTGTTATCGTTATAAGCGGTCTATGATGTTAGTATTTTTCAGAAACCAATTTATAACGTACACCTACAGGACCCTTATTTTAACCTAGGTGGGTACGCATGGAAAAGTAGAATAGTTATCAATTGGGAGCTAGGTGGGAGGATACGCATGTGTTTGGTGCAGGTAGTTGAAACCTCATCCATTTGGGGACCAGTGTTAGGTAGCTGAATTAATTTTGTAGAAATTAGATCCATTTCGGGGCACGTCAAGGTCAATGCCGGTTCTGGCTCAAAACCCTAACCAATGACTTTAGTTTGGTTTAATGCTCTCTAAACGTGTCAGTTCGTTACCGCGAAGTGTGGGGGAAAACAGTGGGTAGCCCCATAGGTACCTTTCCTGTTAATTTAAAGCGAAATAAAATACAACCCACAGTAAAAAATAAAATGTCATACAAAATGTTGCAGTGGTTTCGGCTACCCATTACAATCGTATGTGGAGCTGCTATAGTCTGGTAGTTGAAATAGGGTAGTTGAAACCAGTACAGATTTGCCACGGATTTTAACACGAGAAAACTAGCAGAAAGCCCCCTAGCCTCGACAAAATATGTGTCTTCTATATGAGGTGTTATAATTAATTAATTGTAAAAAATGAAAAAACACCCTATTGAACATAAGCCATACAGGTATTTATATAAAACAATAAATTTTCCACGATTAGAAAATGACAGATATACGTAATAAAGTTACGAGAGCGCCTCGCCCTAAGTTAACTCGCACAATGATTAGCGATAAAAGGGGTGCAAAACCGTCTAAAAGTTCTTCTCCCAGAATTAGGGAATTAAGATCAGAATTAATAAGAATGGGTATACCTTTTTCAAACCGTTTGAGGGAAAGGGGGTTAACTACACAAATAAGGAAAAAAATGATGAATTTATGAAAAGAATGGCTCGTGCAATGTCTCGGGGGGTATTTAAGGGTGTGGAAAAAAAGAATATAGAAAAGATAGCACAGAATATAGCTCATGAGGCTTCCCTCAGTCTTAGAAGCAGGAACATCGGCAAACCTCAAAAACGAGTGCAGAAAGCGCGTTTATTACAACAGTTAATAGAGGAAGGTAGCGAAATATTAGAAGATTATAAACAAAAAGAAAAAGAAATAGTAAAAGGGCGTAGGATAACTACAATAACCCTGAAAAGAGAACTTCAAATAAATAACAGCAAAAGGATAATGGGCGAGTTAGAGCCTTTGTTAACTGACAGTTTTTACCTAAGATTCTCTTTTTCTTACAAATTAATTCACCAAGAGGAGAGAGACGCAAGAGGAAAGCCGACAACGTTGGTATTTTATAAAAATTTATCCGGAAGTCCGTGGTTTAGGGGTTACGATGAGGTTGAAGAGTGGATTAATAAACAAGAAGAGCATAGATTAAACATAGATAAAATAGATAGGCCAAGTACAAAATGGAGGTTTGTAAGATGGATGGGTGTTAGCGTTAAAATAGTATATGGAACAGCTTTAAATAAAATGCCTAAAGGTGATGCCGGAATGAAATCTAGAAAAGTAGCCGGAGGTCGAATGCCTGAGTGGTTGCGTTATAAGAAAGGGATGAAGCCCCTGGATAGTTTCAATGATGATCTTTGTTTATTTAGATGCTTGGCCCTCCACACTTCGAAGTTTAGGGCTGATAGGTGTTTAACATTGACCAAAGAGCTCCAGCAGCAATATTTACAGTTTTGTAAAACCCATAAATTACCGAAACCAGAAGGCCCCATACTATTTGGAGATATCAAGAAAATAGAAGAGTGTTTTAAAATAGGTATTGATGCGTACGAATCTACAGAAGAGGGAACATGGTATTTAAGAAAAGTAGCAGCTCATTACGACAAGATTGGTAATAAAAATATGAAAATAGGCATCTATAACGATCACGCCTTCCTTATTACGGATATGAATAAAGCCGCTGAAAACAATTATTGTTGCTTCGACTGCAAACAACGCTTTACAAAGTCCAGCAATTTAACCAGGCACGCATTAACCTGTATGAAGGGATTAACAAAAGTATCGTGTAAAGGAGAAAAAATAGATCGCCCACTATCAGCGTTCGAAAAAGCTTTCCACCCAAAACCCGGTTGTAGTAAGAAATCGATCAGTTGGATAAAATCTTTACCAGGGCCCCATATTCACACTGCAGTATGCGGTCACGGCGGAGAAAGAATAATCGGTGGTGCCCCAGTTGATGGGTATTGCCCCGAGACTGATACAGTTTATCAATTTCACGGCTGTTATTGGCACTGGTGTCCCAAACATTGTAAAGATTATAAAAAATAAGCTTAGAAGATCCAACGAGAGAGACGAAGCAATTGAGGGTAAGTGTAAATTAGTAACTATTTTTGAATGCGAGTATGATGCAATTTGTAAACCTGAGGATGTAAAGGAACTCGAAAAGCCTCCTACAGTGATTTACCCATATCATATTGTATACGATTTTGAAGCATATTTAGACGGAAGTAAAGAAAAGCGTAACCCCACTAAAGATTTAGAGTTTATAAACGAACATGTCCCAATAAGTGTTAGTATAGGGGATACTCTATCCAACAATATAACTCACATATGTGATACTTCTCCAAAACAATTAGTAACCCTATTTATGGAAGATGTAAAGAGAAGGGGAGACAATATCGGAGAGGTCGTGGGGAGCAACAATACATATGGGTACCCTGCAGACATGGAGTATCTTTACACTTCTCAGCAGCGAGAAATTACCCGTTGGATTTCACAAGTCCCAATAATTGGGTTCAATTCCAGTAATTACGATCTTAATTTAATAAAGAAGCATTTAGTTGACGTTTTAACGGATAAAACCACTAAGGTACTAGTTGGTAAGAAAGCTAATAAAACCATTTTTCTATTTACCCCAGAATTTAGGTTTTTAGATGTAAAATTATATCTTGCTCCTGGTATCGATTACGATAGATGGGTTAAGGCTTATGGATGCGAAGGTGAAAAATCCTTCTTCCCATACGAATGGTTCGATTCTCCCGATAAACTAGCTTATGAGGGTTTACCACCGCTTAAAAATTGGACAAATAAATTAACTCCAAATAAAACGATAACCAAACAGCAGTTGGAAGAGTGCAACAACATTTATAGCAGATTAAATATGAAGTCTTTCAAAGACTGGTTAAAATACTATAGCTACTTAGATGTTGGCCCCTTTTTAGAAGCTATCGGAAAAATGAAAAAAAATTATCAAACAAAAGGTATAGATATGTTCAAAGATGCAGTTACCCTACCGGGAGTTGCTTTACAATACATTCTCAGAGGAACGATAAAAAAACATATAAAACCTTACCAAACCAAAGAGAGTAAGATGGCAGACGCGATATGTCCGCCACTGTATGCCCCTGGTGAGGAAATATATGAAATGTTAAAAGGAGCATTAGTTGGAGGTCCATCAATTGTGTTTACAAGATACACTGAAGCAGGTGTTACGAGAATCAGGTCAGCCCCTGATGGAAATGGAAAGCTTTGCGAGGCCGTACTTGGTTTTGATGCAAACGCCCTATATTTATCAACATTAAACAAACAAATGCCATGTGGCGAAGGGAAACTACACGAGGAAAGCAGCCCTCACGACCGTATTAAAATAAATAAGTTTTCCAAGGCGGTTTTAAATGGTAAGTGGTTTGGCTTTGCTGAAGTAGATATAGAGGTTCCCAGTAGTTTAAAAGAGAAGTTTTCGGAAATGTCCCCAATATTTATAAATAGGATTGTAGAGGAGGAGGAAGTTCCAGAGAAGATGTTACAGTATTTACAAGAAACTAACCGCGCAAGAGGAGATGGCAGAAAACTAGTAGGTGCAATGTCTGCTAAAAAAGTATTACTATTTACCCCATTATTAAAATGGTATTTGAAGCAGGGTTTAGAAATTACAGGGATTTACAGAGTAATAAATTATACAGCAGGTAAGCCCTTTGAATGGTTTGATAAAGAAGTTACTTCAGCCAGGAGATCCGGAGATGTTGATAGCTCCAAGTCCCCAATTGCGGATATAATGAAACTATTAGGTAACTCATGTTGCGGGAAAATGATAGAATCCCCTGAAAAACACCTCAACACAACGTATACAAAAGATGAAAAATGTGTGGACAAAGCTTTAAGATCAGCGTATTTCGATGATTTAGAGGAAATAGGAGATTCTTACGAAATATCCTCAAGAAAAGTAAATGCCAATATGACTCGTCCATTTCACTGTGGGATTGCTGTATACCAATACGCAAAACTAAGAATGTTAGAATTTTATTACGATTTTATGGATAAATACGTAGATAGAGCAGATTTTGAACTAATACAGATGGATACTGATAGTTTGTATTATGGGGGTTTAGCATGAAGGGTGGAGAGCTGGATGGAATGATAAAACCAGAAATGCTTGATGATTTCAAAAAACATAAAAAAGAATGGTTAGCTTGGGATAAATGGAGTAATAGAGAACCAGGGCTATTCAAAACAGAGTTCCAAGGAGATCGTGCAATCGCACTATGCAGCAAGTGTTATGTGGTTGAAAAAGTAGACACAACCCAAGTAAAACATTCAGCGAAGTGGTTATCTGCCAGGCAAAATCCTCTCACATGGAGAAGGTATATGAAGGCCCTACACCAGGTTGGAACGGATAGAGGAACAAACAGAGGGTTTAGAATGAGAAATGGTGTTATGAAAACATATACCCAAAACAAATTAGGACTGTCCGCTTACTACGATAAGAGAAGGGTTTCAGAAGATGGGATACATACAGAACCCCTTTAAACTTTCATGAAATAAAATTATGCAGCCTGTTCAATTTTTGAAGGTATCTTACACACCTTAGGTCTTCCAACGGGGGGCTTATCACGGGTTTCCGGGGTTTTTAGCCAATTATCTCTAGAAAGTCCCATGATAAATTTATCATATTTCCACAGATCTGTAAGGCGTTTGGGACCAATATGGTGCTTCTTTCTAACTTCATAGGCAGGAACAATTCCACGGGACTGCAAAATATCTATCAGCGCTTCCTGCGTAATAACCGATTTAGGCATGGTTTTTTATATATATATATATATATATATAAATGTCTAACATTAATTCACAATTGGAAATAAATAATTATAATATTAAATATATTTAATGGAAACCGTGAAAGCAAAACCTGTTGAAATTTGCAAAGATTCAATGATGAGCCCACTTGTTGAAAGCATTAACAGTTCGAAAAGATGACGAATTAATCCATATCTCCGGCAGTACGAGGGGTTAATTATATCTGGTTGAATTACAGGGGGGCTTTCTATTAGGATAATTTGAACACAGCACCAAGCAAACCTGCTAGAGCCACAGTCGAATAAATCCAATACATATTTGAAGAAAGCGCATATTTTTTATTTTCAACACCTATATACAATGTAGAAACCGGTGGTGCAGCTACTAAAAAAGGTAGCCGAAACCTTGGTAGCGCTTTTCTATAGGTTTTGGCCAATTTTCTCTAGATAATCCAGTTATAAATTTTGAATCTAACTCAGGGCTAACCTAGTTGTTGTACTGGTATGCCTGGGCGTGGTACGAGTAAGCCTAGTTGTGGTACTAGTATGCCTAGGTGTGGTGCTGGTATGCCTGGGCATGGTGCTGGTATGCCTGGGCGTGGTGCTGGTATGCCTAGGTGTGGTGCTGGTATGCCTGGGCGTGGTGCTCGTACGTCTAGTTGTGGTGCTAGTATGCCTGCTTTTACCTAAGCAAATCATGTTGAACATTGGGCAAAATATATTTATATAGCTGTTGCCTACAAAACAATATGCCACCAAAACGAGATTTGTCCGAACAAGATATAGAAGATATCCGTAATCTTCGGGGTATAGAGTCTGCAGACAATACGAAGAAGAAATTTGGGATCGGTACCACTCGCCTTCGAAGAATATGGGACGCCGTCGATGCGGAACGCAGTACAAAACCCGAAGAAACCAAATTTGAAACAAATTTAGAAACCCCCACCCCCGTAGTACACAGGGTAACCACCCCTGGCCCTCCCACCAAGTTCCCCACGGATCTACTAGAAGATATACGAAACGTAAGCTCGTTCGAAGAGTCGACGCACCTGTCCGACATGGAGAGACGTTTGGAGAACCGGTTGGACGCGCTGGAACGCAGACTGTTGGACGCAATTTTCAACGATGCCCGCACGACCGATTCCGAGTGTCCGAAGAAAGACGAGCTGGAGGTGCACGACATCTAGAGAACGATGGAGAATGCAAAGTGGTGGTTTGGGATTGCTTTCGCTGTGTACGCAGTTTGCAGACCACTGTTCCCATTCGTGACTCTAGAGGCTTGTAGACTCTGGAAGAGCAAACCAGATTCCGACACCCAGTTCGTGCACTCCGCAAAACCGTCCGGTACGCCGAATGGGAAAAACGAAACTAGCGACCCCGTACACCAGCACTCTGGTAGTCGCGACCCGTTCTACATGCAGTAGCCATTTTGGAAATAAATTTTTTGCATATTTTGTGTCGCTGCTCGTTGGGTAGCCGAAACCGCTGCAACATTTTGTATGACATTTTATTTTTTACTGTGGGTTGTATTTTATTTCGCTTTAAATTAACAGGAAAGGTACCTATGGGGCTACCCACTGTTTTCCCCCACACTTCGCGGTAACGAACTGACACGTTTAGAGAGCATTAAACCAAACTAAAGTCATTGGTTAGGGTTTTGAGCCAGAACCGGCATTGACCTTGACGTGCCCCGAAATGGATCTAATTTCTACAAAATTAATTCAGCTACCTAACACTGGTCCCCAAATGGATGAGGTTTCAACTACCTGCACCAAACACATGCGTATCCTCCCACCTAGCTCCCAATTAATAACTATTCTACTTTTCCATGCGTACCCACCTAGGTTAAAATAAGGGTCCTGTAGGTGTACGTTATAAACTGGTTTCTGAAAAATACTAACATCATAGACCGCTTATAACGATAACACGATTCCAGCTACTTATATACCTAATGACTAACAAGGGCTCACGCACTTTATATAAGGGAATTTAAAAAGTGGTCCAGAACCGCCATTCCCTTATACTACAGTATGACATTTTATTTTTACTGTGGGTTGTATTTATTTCGCTTTAAATTAACACGAAATTTTATACTATTTTTGGTACCTATGGGGCTACCCACAGCATCCAACTCTTCCCCCACACTTCGCGGTAACGAACTGACTCCCTATATACTACTAGGTGCGTGTTCAAAGTCCGATCGATTTTCCGATAGACGCTCGGGTCAACTGCTCAACTCCCTGATTCGCGACCGATGAATTCCGATAGCCGGAGTTTATCGACTCGCTTCCGAGCCGAAGCCGTTGGGTTACGGAAATTAATTTGTCAATATTGACATTTTGCACTGAGTGGTACACAAAACAAGTTTTTGTTGTCTTCACATTGCGATTAAGATGTAAATCTCAAGACTTGAGATGTATCTATTAGGCAGTATATGTTAGTTTTGTGTACTACATCAGTTGCCAAACATGTTTTAGTGTTTGAAAAAATTAAATAAGCCGTTCAGGGCCTTTAAAGTACCTACCTACCCCATAATTATGCAAAGAATATCGAATTACAACTGGTTTCCCTAGGTCCGACACGACCTTGCATCATAACAAATAAAATAATGTGTGTAAGGCGCTAACATCAATATTGTCGTGGCAAGTTCATATGTTCATTTGAGAATTATCGTTATCCTCTAGAAATACATATAATACATAGAAAATATCAAACATGTTATTTTGTTACAATACGAGCTTGTGTCCGACCAGAATTCGCATACCTTATAATAAATACCAAAGCAAATGGCGTTATTTAATCGCAAGGGAAGTAATCATTGTAAAGTATTCAGTATTACCAGCGCCGTTCAATTATAGCAGATACCGACGAAAGCCGGAACACGCCGAATGCCTGTGACCTACCCGGCAAGTCTCGGAATGCATACGCATAATGCCATTTTCTAGCGTCACCTGATCAACTTTATATGAAAAGATAATATCCTGGTATTCTCTATTTCTCCACCGACGAAACTTGGATTTCTTATCCTGTACATCCTACTGTCTGTTCCACGTTTTGCTGCCGAAAAACATTTGGCTAGAATGATTACACAAACAAATATTTAAATGTAAGTACTTGTTTATCAATAACAATAAAGTCACCCTCCCCAAACAACTTTTGTGTTCTTTGTTACATAATTTTCAAGCTATCTAACCATGTTTCGGAGTCAATTACCAATAATAAATATTTTTGCTCCTCCCCCAGCTCCTCACCTCCTTTTCCCCCATGTTAAATTCCCATAGGAAAATCATAACCATTTGTTTTGGGAGGGTTGCATTTTTGTTATCGATGAAAAAATACTTTTATTATATACCTACCCATTAAATACATAGTTATACGATGTAAATAAAAGTCATATGTTCTCATCGATGAAAATACGACTACTTCCGCTATCTATATTCATAACGTGCATCTGAAAGAAAACAGCGCAAATAGGCTGCAAATACACATTCATTACCGTATACAGTCTAAAAAAAATGCTAATTTCCATGGAGCGGTATATAATAAATAGAATATTCATATTTTTGCAACGAATATGACATATATGTTCATCGAGTGGTGTGAAATGTCCATATGCCGTTAGGCACGAGTGAAATATGGACATTTCACACCACTCGATGAACATATATGTCATATTCGTTGCAAACATATGAATATCCTCTTTACATTTAAATATGTATTACTATATGTACGTTATTCGCAGAGATGGCGCTGCGAGCTGCCGGAGTACTTCTATTTCTGGCGCACTACGTCTTACTGCCGTCTCACGTAAAGGCCAACAATCTCCCCAATTTGACTATCATGAGTTGTCTGCCGATGACGGGGCCAACCTGGCCTGGTGGACGGGCGGTGCTACCGCCCTCGTTGATGGCAATGGACATAATAAACAGGAGAGACGACATCTTGGCTGATTACAATCTACAGTTTGTCTACAACGATGGCATGGTATGCTCAGTTGGAGATCTTGGATAGTTATCTCCCGTTGATTTTATTAAAATCGGGTCCAAATTGTGTAGTTTGGGATCTTATTGCTTGTAACAAGAGCGAATTTAACATGATTTGTTATGAAAAGGAGCAATCATAGTGATTTCCACTAGTGTTAATCTAGATCAGACTACATATCTGCGTAATCTGATCCGGAATTGCATTATTTGCCAGATTCATATGCTCACACGTATTAATTGTATTGCAATCAGTGTAGACCCAGATCAGACTACACAGATGGGCAGTCTATTCTAGGTCTACCATGTTATCCGTCTTTATTTGTATTCAGTAAAAAAAATAAACGCTAAAATCACAAGTAATTATAGCGTGTTTTGGATGGTCAAATATTGTTTGTATATACATGAAACACCTTTCTAAACAATGTACAAAACAATTCGAATGCACCCGCGTCTGAGGATTATATAATTATGAAAGGTAAAACAACTAGCATTCGCCAACATTGTATGAAAATTTCACACGAAGTCGCAAATTAATACTCGCCTATACAACGTGTTATAGTGTGTCGAAACCGCTGTTTGGGGTGGGTTTTCGGCATAAATTTTACAGTTGTTAATACATTAACATAAATCTCAAAGATTTCCAGTGTAAACTGTACCAAATACGCGTCACACTAACGTAAATTCGCTTTTTCAAGTCAAACACATTCATTCACTTCCTCATTATCGATAAATATTAGCCACCATATTTGAAACTATCGAATCACGTGACACGCAGTGATTTGGTTGGTTCATGGAAAATGACGTCAGTCTCCAGTAACCAACCAAACCACTGCGTTCGCGTTTCAAAGATGGGCTTATTTCTAACAAATCTACTATACATACGATAGCTTGCGTGCCAATAAAGTATAATTTCAAAACTACAGTGTTCGTCTTAGAGAGGTTCCAGACCTGGGGCCTGTTTCACTAAACTTCGTACGACTAAAATGTTCGTAAGTGCAAATTTAGGATCGTCTGGAAATTTCAATTGATATATTTACAGTTATGAGCATAGGCTGCACATGCAGCCAATGCTCAATAAATGTAAATTCAATAATTGTTTACAAGAAAACATTGTTAATGTGAAATTTACAGACTATCATAAGTTTGCACTTACGAACATTTTAGTCGTACGAAGCTTAGTGAAACGGGCCTCAGATGGGAGCCAGGTGATGATCAAAACAACGTTACAGTTGTAAAATAATAGCTTGTGTTTTGCCTTGCAGTGTGAAGCGGGTGAGACAGTGAACAAGGTGTACGAGATGTTGAATACGCCGCCTGTGAAACATTTCATCTCAGGACCCGGATGTTCTGTGGCCGCCGAGGCTGTTGCGAGTTCCACTCACCTGTGGAACCTTACCCATGTGAGTTTGTACACAATGGTATTTAGCTGCTCGTATATATAGTGTAACATAATCTTATACATATACATATGTTTTATTGAACACTTTTAAGAGTACACGTGACAATGATAGCAGACGTAATAGACAAACGACAATCGTACTACCTGCATATATGGACACCCGGCTGACTGTATATACATGCAGTTGTGTGGCATAACCGACCACAATATGCTCATGTCATTTTGCGCAACCGCGTAGTATGATCAGGGCATATGATGTTCGTCAGTCATAACATGCGTTACCTGCGACACTAAATTATGTATGTTGATATATATTTGTATTATACATATAAACAACATTGTAAACGTTGCGATATATGCGAATAGCTATTTATCCACCGGCGTCTCATATGTAACAATAGTGTTTAGCAATGATACATACTTTACTGTTAATAACACACATATATGCATGATTAGTACTAATTAGTACACACACTGCATGATTAGTACTAATAGTTTTGATAGAATGAAATTCAGAACACAATAATATCAAGGTGAAAGTTTACGTCCCAGCAATTTAAGTCCCAGCAACGGCTTATGCAATATAGTGACGGGACCATAATTTAAAGCATGATCGGACAGACCAGTGGTAAGGAATTATTCCAATATAAAAGGTATTTTCAAACTCTATAACGGGCTTTAAACTTACAACCTTCTGTGTTTTACATAGCTGCGCTATTTCGGGTTTTAACAAAACATAACAAATATAATATAAATATAGCACATTGATGCTACACAACTTTTCGCATGAAACCTAAAACATATTTCCGAGCTCCAGATAAGCTGCGTATTTGCGTAAATACCCAATTAAAATTGCCAAAAAACCAATTGAAATCAGACGTAGCGATATCAAAATGCAATAACAAATTTCTGGTACCTTTATCATGCTACAGAAAACAATAAACAGACCACAAATATAGCATATTTTTTCTTATTTTCCATGAAAACACATCTTGGTATTTCATTAGAATTGTCTCCAAGGAGACAATTCTAATGAAATGCCACTTGAAGACATGTTTCGAAGCAAACTATTCAATAATTGCTGTCTGTTGATGTGTAAACAGTAGTGTGATTTTATTTTACCCAATTAAAGTATTTTATTACACTCTTGCAAATTATCGCTCTGAGAGAAAACCCGTAATCAACTCCTTACAAATAATACACCGTGAAGAGAATAAGTTATTTGAAAATTTGGACAGGGTCTCGACTAATCTAGAACGTTAATGTGATTGAACACATTCCAAATATGCACTCAAATATATCTGATACATAGAAATAGCTGCGTAATTTGGATTTAAAAAAGTGTACATGACGTCACATTTTACGTCACACAACGTAACGTCAAAGCGCGGGAAAACACGTCATTGTATAACTATTCATGCGCACATCACAATTCATTGATTATAATCTCAAAAATAGACTAAATGTGCAAATATATCCGCCGTGGAAGTGTAATAAATAGGACATTCCATCGTACATGTTTGAATAGCTGAAATAATACACTCGTGTCCGTCGGCGTCCATGCAAGCAACTCGTTCGCTACGTTCGTTCGTTGCTTACGCGGAAGCCGACGAACACTCGTGTATTATTTCCCGCTATACAAAATGTAAAATGGAATATCCTCTATGAAATACCCAATTGCTTCAGATATGATGGAGTGAAAATACTCAATTACTAATTCCTTATCTGGAGCCCTGATATTTCATTTGGTTATACACAGAAGTATATGTTGTTACATGTACCAGTCGTTGTAAGACGACAATGAGTGATAACAACATATACTTTTGAGAGGTAGTATGCAAAATAGCGAAATTTATTTCTATTTATTCATACCCAACATAGGTGAGTATTCAGCACGAAAGTTATTAGCCGATATTCATTGATGTAAGCCAGTTAGATCACGGTTCGTCCGTATTTACACCACCGTCTGCGCTAATCTTGTCAACATTTGTCAATTGTTTTATTTGAAAATGCTTGATGTGTGCTTGAAATCAATCAGCTTGATTTACTGAGCATGAGATGAGCTATAGCTCATGCTCAGCCACTCAAACTACTATATAATTCATAATGCCAATAAATGTTCAGAAACCTTGGCATCTGAGCGGTGATAATCCTTGACCTTTTGCGAGTTGAAAACGATAAAAATGTACGAAAGTGTCAATCGTACATGCGGACGAATGTAAATGTACAGTGGGGTCAGGGTGTAAGTGCACACACGAACGAACACGACAGGATGGTTCCAACCTGTCGTGTTCGTTCGTGTGTGCACTTACACGCTGACACACTGTATTATAACAGCGTAACGTGCTGAAAACGATAAAAATGTACGAAAGATGTGATTATTATGAAAATTGTAAAAATAAATGTTCTCATTAGTGTGTGCCAAGCCGAATTTGAAATCAACACACTTTCCGGTATTTTGGATGCACGGCGTTCCGTTTAGGCCATCGTACTATCGTCATCGTAGTATCATATTATCGCTATCGATAATACGATACTACAATGACAATAGTACGATGCTACGATGACGATACTACGATGATGATAGTACGATACTACGATGACGAAGACGATGACCTAAACGGAACACCGTATAACTTGCACATATTGTGTAGAGCACATATGATAAAAAAAACGTGTACCTACGAGAGGTGCGATGCCCGTATGCATAAATTAATTTTGGGGGGTGCGTTATCGACGGCGCATTTTGCACATCCACGGACAGATCTCGGCAGATTAACCATTTCATCCCTAAGTAACTGGAATGGATTTTGATATGTTAATTTTGCAACCCAATCCAGTCATCACAAATGATTTTCACATGGGGTGTTTTTGTTCTCAAAATTATGAAAAATACTTGCCAAAAGTGCAGATCCAGATGAGACTGCTCGTCATCTGGATCTACACTTTTTGCCAATACCACTATACAGACCGGTGATGTTTAAATGGTTAAGGGGATGGGTGCGTACGCACCCGTCTCACCCCCTCTGCTTCGGGCCTGCGTTCGGTGCGATTTTTCGGGGAAATATTTACGGATGCTGTGATATGTTCTGTAAATGACGTTGGAAGTTCACACCAAAGTCTATTTCGCATTTGCTCTGAAATTTTATTCAACGTTTTACTGAAATTTATAATATTTATTGAAAACATCGCACATGTTCTTAGATACAAACTCGAGCGCCTTTCTTCCCATAAATTGTGAACCGGGTCTTTGCCTTCTGATTTTGGGGAAAATATGCGCGATGGTAACACTAAAACGTCAGTAAATTATTATGGTTATAGCAACTTTCAATTTTGATTTAACAATTAACCCTTTGAACCCGAAAAAAAAAAAAAATCCCGCTATAGCGGTTTATGCAAAAAGTGCAGATCCAGATGAGCCGGCTCGTAACGAGCAATCTCATCAGGATCTGCACTTTTTGAAAGTAATTTTAATATTTTTGAGAACAAAAATATCCCCTTTTCATAAATGGACTAGTCTGAAAACCATCTTGTGACGGTTGGGTTGGTTGCAAAATGAACATATCGAAATCCATTCCAGTTACTTAGGGGTGAAAGGGTTAAATAAGGATGGTGCATATAATAATAAACACCCATCATATTTCCGATTGTGTAGCC
Source organism: Conchocele bisecta (assembly GCA_029237695.1). Lineage (NCBI taxonomy): Eukaryota > Metazoa > Mollusca > Bivalvia > Lucinida > Thyasiridae > Conchocele > Conchocele bisecta. The sequence goes on along the minus strand of CM055281.1, from coordinate 20,707,357 downwards.
ACTGAAGATCGGCCTATGTTATATAGGAGGAGAAAGGCGCTGACATCACATGGCCTTTCTCTCATTTACTTACATTTGCAGCTATCCTGGGGCGGTGCTTCTCCAATGCTGATGGACAAGACAAAGTTCCCCAGGTTTCTACAACGGCAGGACTACCAGTGACAAGCGCTTTAACGTGGCGAGACTGGCCCTGCTGAGACACTTCAACTGGAAGAAGATCGCCTTGATCAATGTCGCCATGGACTACTTCTTGACGGTAGGTTGAAGCTCCTAGTTATGTCCTTTAAAGGTACATGCCCACCCACTAGGCAGGCACAACATGTTCTTTATAGGAAATAAATAAGTGTATAATTGTGTCTCTATTCCATCAGTTCTAAAAATTACGAGTGCCCGCTATACAGATATAACCATTTAGTAATGTGTATTTTACTGATAGTGACACGCGGTGCTATCAGGCTACAAATAACGCATGATCTTTTTTAATTATTTATACTAATTAAATGCGTCACGTGAAAAAAATAATATTTTCGACAGATTATAAAGTGTGATCATTGCACAACAACAATTAAGCACAGAAAATAAATAGTAATGTCCGTTAATATTTTAAGGAAACACGGTTATCGCCCCTGATGTCAGTGTGGAAATTTTCGTCTGATATAAAATGTGTAAAAATGTCAATCAATACGTGGGGTAATGGTGAATTAATGTCTACATTGCCAGAAAATGTCTCAGATGAGGTCTCTGATACAGAGAATATTTTGTGTCTACTGCGTGGGCATGTACATTTAACCCTTTCCTCCCAAAGTAATTAACTGGAATGGATTTATATATGTTCATTTCCGGGCCAATCCAATCGTCACAAAATAATTATCTGACTAGTCCATTTATGAAAAGGGGGTGTTTTTGTGCAGATCGTGATGAGACGGCTCGTTATGAGCCGGCTCGTCTGAATCTGCACTGTTTGCAAACCCCGCTATAGCTGGCTTTCGCGTTCAAAGGGTTAATGCATCACAGTATTACGGTAATTTGCCGATACTAATTTCAAAATACAACGATATCCTCTGTAAGTTATGTACATATTTAAATTATCTAATCGTTCTAAAATGTGTGTCCAGCTTCTGTAGCCGATTTCACCAACATGGCAAAGTATACTTATCTAGCAAAGTATACTTTGAGGGATAAATTTTAAAGTTTAGATTAAATATATTAATTTGTATTATGCTGAATTTATTACATTATCACAGCCATTTTGGCTGTGATAATGTAATAAATTCAGTATAATAGTTCTGCATACTTTTAATCATCAAATATATGCAGTCGTTAGTTCTGTATGAAATAATGCATTTCAGGAAAAATAAATGATTACTCCATCAAAGTATACGTTGCTAGAAAGTATACTTTGCAATGTTGGTGAAATATGCTACTAGTGTTCATACAGTTCATACACTGCATACAGTCGATCGAGACCAAATATGAGCAATGCTCATATAAACATCTGGGGCCGTCACTAAATGTGCGTAAGTGCAAATTTATGACAGCCTGTAAATTTATACTTTCAATTTGATTGGATGCATCCCCGAGTCATGAATATGCAAATTAGGCATTAAAATAATACAAAAAAAACATGTTTATTTTCACACATCGCTTTTAAAAATATTCATAAGCGCGTACTTTTCATAGCATTTTAATATCTTCAACTGATTCATTGATAAACTCATATAATGTACTGTTGTGCAAATACATGTACGTTACTGCGTTACTATACTCAAATATAAAAGTATCATGATAGGAGATTAAGTTACGTATTTCCAGAGTCATAAATGTGAATATGTATTTATATAATGATAAATACGATTGTGATTGGATTGGGTATATTCCCGAGTCATGAATATGCAAATTATTCATCAAATTAATAAAACATGTTATTAATGCATGTGGTTATGCAATAAATTTTAGAATAATTTGCATATGATTTGTGCGATGACATTATAGTAATACACACAGCTGCGTTGACGTTATTTACACTTTCCGGCACACAAGTTTTGATGGTTGCTCCCAATGTCAAAATGACTGCTGAGTACAAAAATACATTTCGTACAAACACAAACCTAGCATATTTTTCACATTTTGAGGGTTTCCTAATTTTTAACTTATTATATTCAAAAAAATCAGACTGAAATACATGTATACATATGCAGTTTATCGAGTAGTTATATCACTGTGGAGTAAATAATAAACATCATTCTTAGGAATACAAATTGTGTAATTAATTATCATATTGCCATACGATTGTCATAGGGATTACAATTATGTAATAGCTATTCCAGAACGTTTGATCATGCGAAACGTTTATTATTTCGATCTTTGAAGTCAAATGTAAAGACAGCATTTAAACTGTGACGAGTTGCATGACTTTCACTAAATTAATTGTGATTTGCGAAAACGCTGTCGTTCGGATTTTTTTCCTGTAAGACCCTCATGTGTGCAAAATTCCTCTTATAATACCACAGTATACCAAATCCAAATTATCCTTCATCGAATGTGTGACGCAAATAAAAAAAAACACTGAAGCAATTGGATGAAAAGAAATAAAACGTTTTAGGATGATAAAACGTTCTTGAATAGGCATTAGACTGTCAATGAACATAATTGAAATCCCTATGTGAGCCTCACACTTTTACCCGACCGCTTTAAAAAGCGTCTAAGTGACTTCCGGTTGATCATCTATATATGACCAGTAATCCGTGTCCTTCCTCAGTTATATGTCCGTCGACACGAAGTTCACACGTGTTCTAAGAAGATTGAAAATAAAATACATTATGACTGATGCTCACGTCAAAGCGTTGTCGGACACAGGGTCCGATAAGGATAGACAGACGCCTTCGTCTATAAAAAAGACCGCGGCAGCAAAACAACCTGCAAAATCGCGGAAGAAAAAGGTGTCGAACCAGTACCCGGATGACACCGCCGGTTTGTCGGTAAAACAAATGGAGGAGCGATTTACGGCGGTAAGATCGACCATTGAAGGTAGTATTGACAACAAATTAGATGGTTTCTGGAACAAATTAGTAGATTTAATGTCTACAAGACAGACAACCACAGAAAACGTGTCAAACAAGTCCGTGCAAAGCCCCGTTTCTGTCGGTGGCGAAGCCAGTACTTCGAATTTGCGTACAGGGAAGGCACCGATTGTATCCCTTTCAAATTCACTGAATAAACAGTTTGGGGTATCTGACCATACAGACAACTGTGACTTACTGTCCCTACAACCTGGCCAGCAGGAAAGAATGGACTTGTTGTCGGATGATCAGCAGTCTGTGCTAACAACGACAAGTGAAAATGACAAACGTTTTTCAAAATACAAAGGCTCGGGCGAGACTGGCGATATGCATGACATTCTATTAGAAATGTTCGGGGAAGATGCGCAGACAGTGCAGCCCAAGGACACTGGGGGTTTACAACTAGACCAAAGTCAAGCCGATGTTTTGAAAACGTCTTGGAGAATCAGTGATCCCGAGAAATTGACTGCCTACAAAGATACATATAGAAAGTCATTTCCAGTACAAAAGGGCTCCATGGACATGTTTAATGTACCGGCCCTTGAAAATACAGTCGAGCATTTATTGGTGCAACGACATGGTCCGAAAGTAGCTTTTGGCAAGGCCAAGTCTTTGTATTCTCAGCCGATGAAAATGATTGAGAAGACCGCCTAGCCAGGGACAGATTGCTGCCCGTATGGGTCTCATTGTAAATTGTTGCATACAGCAAGGACTCAGTAAATTATTACATCTTTTGAAATCGGACAAGCCGAATCTTGATGCGTCGGTGCAAATGGTACGCAACATATTCGCCATGACAACAAAAGCTCTGGATCAGACGGCGAGAACGGGAGCATTACACCATAAGATGCGAAGATGTGTCACAATCACGGATACAGGATTGTTTGAGTTTAAAGACTTGAAAGACAAAGCCAATTCAGCACCACTTTCTGGTGACGGTATTTTTGGACAGGAATTTGAGAAGTTGTTACAATCGAGACAAGGAAAGAAAACAAAAACTGAATGAATTGTTGCCGGAGTTGGGTAACAAATATAAACGCAAATCTTTGGCAAATCCAGACAGGGATTTCAAACGGCCCAGGACTAAGCCGAGCTCAGTACTGAACCGGTCATATGGCTCTTCATATGCATCAAACCGGAAAGAAAGTGGGACTAGCCAGACCAGCAAACAACAATTAACGGGACCCAGATATAGTGGACCCAGATATAGTGGACCCAGAGCAAAGCAGGGAAATGCACCGGTGAGTACTTTTCGTGGATTTTTCAAACGTAAGAAAAACTGACTACAACGAATCAGTAATGTTGCTGCGACCAGAGATACCTGTGGGAGGGCGATTGAAATATTTTCTAACGGATTGGCAAACCATAACAGACGATCAATGGATCCTATCCATAATAAACAGTGGCTACAAATTCGAGTTTGTAAACAGGCCACATCAAACAAGGGTAAAAGAAACAAAAGCCTCGCCAGAAAATGTTGCCATATTATTAAGCGAGGTCAACGCTTTAAGCACAAAAGGTGCAATATAACCTGTACCTGTATCAGAGACAAATCAAGGTTTTTACAGTACATTGTTTCTGGTCCCCAAGAAAACGGGAGATCTGAGACCGATTCTAAATCTAAAGCCTCTCAACATGTATCTAAGGAAGCAGCATTTCAAAATGGATTCGTTGACAAAGGTCATAAATCTGACAAAGAAAGGAGATTGGGCGATATCTCTCGATCTAAAAGATGCGTACTTGCATGTGCCGATTTATCACAAACACAGAAAGTTTTTCCGCTTTTGCATTCAGGGAAAGAAATGGAAAATGGTGTGTCTTCCTTTTGGGCCGACCAGCAGTCCAAGAGTGTTCACGAAAATAGTGACTGTTTTGGCGGCACACTTGAGAGAGATGAGAGAGAGAGAGAGAGGAGAGAGAGAGAGAGGAGAGAGAGAGGGGGACCAGGTTAAGATATTTGGAATTTATAATCATTCTGTTACAACCAGTGCAATTATTTATTATTTATTGTATAAGTTGGGCTAAATAAACAAATAAGACGTTTGGGAGTGTTGAAAGTAGCATAAATAATATGTGGCTTATTGTAGTCTATGTGGTTTATTGTAGTCTATGTGGTGGGGTAGCTAGTAAGTTATATCGAGTGTTTGGGAAAGTACAGTCGAACCTCCCCGAACGGCCACCTCTCTACAACAGCCACCTCTCTGTAACAGCCGCTATTTTATATCCCAAATGGATGATTTCATCTATATCTAACCCTTACAGTGCTGAGCATGAACATTGTCGTTTGATGTTGATTTTGCCTTCTTTCTCAATAAAAACATGTTTTGACAGAATTTTAGAATCATTTCCATTGGAAATGATTCTAAAGTGCTGTCAAAACATGTTTTTATTGAGAATTATTGAAGAAAATAAATAAACATCAGACGATACAATTGTATTCAGCATTAACCTCCCTACAACAGCCACCTCTCTATAACAGCCAATTTTGCCTCTTCCCATGGGTGGCTGTTGTAGAGAGGTTGCACTGTATAATTATATAGTGTTATTTTACTAGTGGTAGTTTATTCAAGTATATACATTCTCCTAAAAGTGTACGTTTTTAAACACAATGTATATGTAATAATGTACTTGATAATTAATTGTATTAGTCGGATCATTATCAAGGAGGTCTATGTAACTATATATAAGTAGTAGTTCTGTAAGTTGTGAAAATATCATATCTACAACCGCAAGCCATATAATCATGTCTGTATGTATGGTTCACTAAGCAGAGTAACATTTCATACAGAAAATAGTCCATGCATTAAACAGTGGAGGTTGGACAAAATTGTTGAAAAAGGTTTCTCAACTGATATCACATCATTGCTAACTACAGGTTAAGAAAAAAAAATAGTTTACCATAATTTTCTCTGGGCAACTGTCTGAAAGTAGGTCAAATCCAAGATGGCCGCCGTCAAAATTGCCGAATATAGGAAATTGTTGTACGTATGGAACACATGATGGAAACAACACGTATAATATGTCGATTTACATTAGCTCAAAGACCGGAATTCAATAGAATACAACCAAATAGTGTCACCTAAAATTCAAAATGGCCACCAAAAAGAGCTAAAATTAACAAAATTATGACATTTATGTCCCATTAAGGTCACTAATGAAAATAAATTTCTGAATGATTGTATAATGAATATGGGCTGGCAGATGTCATATACTAAGCATCAGTAATACCCTTAGTGTGTCTCTAACTACTGTTTTCTAGGAATATAGTGACATGTAAGAACTTAATGCAGGCATACAAATGGCGGCTGTGTTTCAAAACTTAACAATTAAGCACATGTTATGTATGCTCTTACTATACTTAACTGATAGTGCACATACAAATCACGATATATGTCACGGTCAATCTTAATTTGATCAAACGGTTTCACGAAACCAAGATTGGAACCAAGTTGACCTTAAAACATTTTGTCAAAGTAGACCATCAATCTGTCAGACAACCACATTCAATCTGACTTACATATCTGTTTAATCAAACTAAGACTGACCGTGGCAACATGCCCCATGTCTAGGTCACCAACAATGTGTCAGTCATCACAATACACATGTATGTATGTCTACAACGAACGCCATTGATTTGGTATTAGTATCTCCATGGAGAATATAAATGAGAATACCAGGCATAATTAATCAGTTTTGTCATTTGAATCGTGACTGTCTCCATTTGTACACGCTATTCCCTTACAGTGGCCGCAAGCCAAAGAACACAAAAGTCCATTTTTCATACACGAACATGTGTTTTTGTCACACTTTCCACTACAATTACACCTAATAATCTGAAGTAGAGATGTAGGAGCGGCAACTTGGTCCATTCTATGTGGCTTCAAACTTGGCCCATGTGGTGTTGTACGGAGGTCCCAACCCCATTCGGTTGCCTCCATGGTGTTACCCTACCAGACCTGTACCTGGTGATAAACCGCTGGCTGTGGAACCTAGCAGATATGAGGTCGGTGAAGTCGTTCAGGGAGGGGGCAAATATCTGACACTTGAAACAACCTTCTCCGAGAATTTAGATACACGTTCATGATTCAAGTTCGAATCAGGCTTACTGCCATAGAGTGTCAGAAGGGCCTGCTTCCCAGCTCTCTCAATGTCTTTGTGACTAACTGCTGCCACCGAGAATGATTTTGCGAATTCTCGCAGACCACGGTATCTGCCCATAGCCGAGAGTTTTCCTATGCCATAGGGTCTTGATGTAGTGTCACATCCCGACAATGCATGGATAAAGAGTAGGGAGTGGCTAAGTTTAGGATATATTGTCTCTTGCAAGACGGGTACATCAATTAGCTTTGTACTAGTCTGAAGATAGATTGATTCGTGTACAGTTGGCTTGAAGTGATGTTGCAACAGAATCAGAAGGTCAGTATCATCCCCTACAACAACCACAGGATTTGTCCGAGCGAGCTCACAGGCAGACATTACAATGTCATAGTCAGCATCATCAGGTGAGTTGTTGACTTGAATTCCCTCCTTCTCCATCTCAGATCCCAGCAAATCAATGAACTTCTGCTTGTTTCTTGTATTTGCCAGGAACGGTTGTTTCTTCATCTTTAGCAGCATATCTGGTGTGAAATCCACATTCACACCCATATCATTGCCGGTACGCCTCTGATGGGTTTCATCTTTCATAGAAGGACCAGACTCATAGCCATCAAACACAACAAGGGCATTGCGGAAGTGGCTGCGTACAAACTGTATATAAAGTTGACAAATGTTTACATATGATGTGGACTTCGACCATGGAAGGCGCTGTAACATCGCCCCTACATCAATGACGTAGGCAACGCCAATAGGACACTCACTGATAACACACAATGAGACCTGTTCGACTAACCCATTCAGGAGATCGGCCTTGTCCGCAAGTCGCATAAGGAGTTCTTATCGAATAATGATGTCGGAAATGAGCACAGTTCATACAGGAACAGTGTTTTCGTATCAATGCTGCCGATGCCGGCGACAAGTAGGCGCTGGTATAATTGCTGAGGATCGTCTCAATGTTATCGCCATCCACTGACACATACACTGATAATGCTAGAGCATTTACCTGTTTGGTTTTGGAAAATTTATGTTTCGAAACCGACATTCATTCCATTGATGTCAGGATTGCAGTACCGACAGTTTCAGCTGAATCCACATTTACCGAACCTTCAGATATGACTCCTGATGACAGGCTGTGCAGTTCCTTGGATTCCTTTGTGAACGGCTTTCTCTCTTCGAGATAATCCATGACAGACTGAAGATCTTTGGCGTCACGTTTGAATTTTGCCTGTTTCAGATCTTTATGTGTCTCCATTGCACTGGTGGTCGAGAGGCCCGCCACTTCCTGCATAGCCTTGTGTACTTCACCACATACAGGCATTGATAGTAGCCAGACCAGACTGGTTGACGCATCAAAACCACGACCTCTAGTTAGCCCAACAACCGACTTCAAACTGCTCATCAGGACTTGTTCAATGTACAGGTCACTTAATATTCCTGTCCAATAACTATCACTACGGCGGAGAACAAATAGTCTACATACAATATTTGTTGAGTGATACGCCAACAGACATAGGGGATGCTTTCCAAATGAGTGGAATTTTCAGCTAAATTTGAGTAAAAAATGTCCGTATTGAACATTAAATCACGCTAAAAGAATATCAGTAACATCTAAATAATCATAACAAATCCAAAATGAACATAATATGGGTACCTAATAATAGTTTACGCTGTGAAACTACAATATCGTATATTTAGCCATTTGGCACCCAGACTAAAATCCAAAATGGCCGCTGCCGAGAAAACGTACTTGATTTGGAAATCCTACCAAACTTTTTTGAAGGTCTTGGCATACAGAATATGAAAATGCAAATTTTTGCTCTAAAGGAAAATGTACACAAACTCCCCCAGATCCTACACTAGTGAGTATCACGGATATGATTACACAGGCATAATTCCAGCTATGTAGTGCTGACAGGTAGAGTCTATTTACAAATAGCAGCCACTGCAGTGAAAGTACCTACCAGATTCAGCTTCCAAATCACAACAAGCAGAATGAGTGATGACTAGAATAGGGAATATCTAATCATAGGCCCTGATGGAGTGGACAAATTATGTCATGGGCTGATTTTGACAAAGAAAAACAAACATATGTAAATTGCACCACGAACTGAGTTCAGTGGTATCTCATTATATTCAAGTGTAATTATTAGTTTCTTATAGTTCATATTAAAACAGTATGGTTGTGTCCACCATTTGTGTGCATGTGTGTTATATGTGTTTAATAAACCACAAGCTTTTCAATGCAATTCGTTAATAAATATCACAATTTTGTTCATACTTTGGCAGCCATTTTTGCTTTTGGCGGCCATTTTTAATTTTTGGTGACCTTATGTGGCCAAAATAGTAGTCTATTGAATTCGTCTCTTTGAGCCAATGTAAATTGACATATCATATGTCTAGTTTGCTTCATGGGTATTTTCTGCAATTTTGACGGCGGCCATCTTGGATTTGACCTACTATCAAACAGTTGCCCAGAGAAAATTTTGGTAAACTATTTTTTTTCTTAACGTATAGTTACCAAGGAGGTGATATCAGTTGAGAAACCTTTTTCAAAAATTTGGCCAACCTCAACCATTGTTTCTGCTTTAATTACCGGACTAAAACCGCAATCTTCCATGAAGAAGTATTCATGCAATCTCATACCAACTTCAACTTTGAAGCCATTATACATTATACGTCAGGAACGTACTATTATGTTATCCAAGTTCAAGTAAATGCTACATAAATCTTAGATAGAATATCCACAATCATAATACTGCAATACTGGAAGTAGTTCCAGTGGTTGTTGTAGTAATTCACATAACGACGAGCGTATGCTATGAAATAAGGTTCAGTAGGAGTTACAGTACATTCAGAAAAGTGCAATTCTTCATGAAAAAATACTCTTGCAATCACATAGCCATTTCAACTTCAAGGCCATTATACATAACACGATTAAACGGTCCATATTATATGAAAGTTCATATTAATGTAACATGTAATCTTAGATTGAAGATCCACAACCATAACACTGCAATACTGGAAGTATTTCCAGTGGATGTAATAGAAATACACATAATGACCAACGTGTGCCACGAAATAGGGTTCAGTAGGGAGAGTTACAGTTCAACCAGAAAAGTGCAAACTTCCATGAAGAGGTACTCACGCAATCTCATAGCCATGCAACTTTGAGGCCATAATACATAACACGTCTGAAACGGTGTATATATTATCAAAGTTCATGTTAATGCAACATGTAATCTTAGATAGAATATCCACAATCATAATACTGCAAACTTGAAGCAGTTCCAGAGGTTGTTGTAGAATTACA